>CAUYRH010089089.1:0-85511 GCA_963574655.1 Perodicticus potto | reverse complement strand
TTGCTGAAATCACTTTTTAATGCCCATTTGGTGAAGGTGAACACATCTCTACTTATACAATTACATTATTTATAACCACAAATGTATGTCCATACATCAATAATGAGAACGTTTTTATTGTATTTACTTTTTTAGTTAGAGTCTCAATCTGTCACCCTGGGTAGAGGCCATGGGGGTCCCAGATCACAGCAACCTCAAACTCTTGGGCTCAAGACATCCCCTTGCCTCAGCCTCCTTAGTAGCTTGGACTAAAGGCACTCATGATTCCCAGTGAGTTCTTCTATTTTTAGTAGAGGTCTCACTTTCGCTCAAGCTGATCTTGAACTCCTGAGCTCAGGCAATCCACCTGCCTCAGCCTCCCAGATTGCTTAGTGAGCCACTGCACCTGGGCCTACATTTGGTCTTTTGAAGCTCAGCTAAATACGGGACATAAATAATATCCTTTCTTGGCCCTTATTTTCCCTAAGTATCTACAGACAAGTTTTCTTCATGTGGAGAATATAGTGTTCTTGTTCCCAGATTTATATTCTTCCTTCTTAAGAAAGCCGGTGGATAGGTAGGAGGGAACATTTCTATTAAAAATTTCTTGTGGTATTATGCACTGTTTTTTTTTTTTTGTTTTTCTTTTGGTCTATTTTTATTTTGTGATAGAAGAAAGGCCACTGGTACATGGAAAGGAGGTAAAATTCTCCAAAGGAATAAAAAAAGAAAATGGTTCTGGGTACACAAAGACTATTGTTATCTTGTCTATTACATTTGACCTTAGATTATTACCTATAAATGTTATCATTGATCTATGAAATATGAATGATCTATGTAATTTCTATAATCAAGCAATTTTAGGAAATATTTAGTTAAGATATTAAACATTTTTTTTCTGTCTTATTGTTTACTAAGATTCAAACATGACAGATATCTGATCTTAAAGGAAGAGGGAAACTGATTTCCACATGTAGGAAATGTCTAAGATCAAAGTTCATGACCTTTGCATTTCTTGTTAATGAGAGAGTACAGTTGTCCCTCCTTTCTGGGGGTTCTGCCTCCATGGATTCAATTCACTACCGGTTGAAAATATTCAGGAAAAAGACAATTCCACAAAAATCCAAAAGGCAAAACTTGAATTTTCTGCACACAGAGCATTATGTTGAATCCACATGAAGAAATGACATATAGGCACTTCATTAGGCACTAAAAGTACTTTAGAGATGATTTAAAGTACACAGGAGGACATGTGTAGGTTACATGTGAATACCATGCCATTCTATCTACTGGATTAAACATTCTCAGATGCTGGTGTCCACAGGGGATTCTGAAGCCAATCCAGCATGATTCCCAAGGGAGGACTGTGTAAACTATCATTCCCAACCCTCGGTCAGTCACATAGATTACAGGCTGCATTAAGTAACACAGTGCTTCTCCCACCCTACACGCATCAGTAGAGCAGCGGGTGTGTTACCTTCTCAGCTGCAGCCTTGAACACTCAGAGAGCTTAAAACTTGCTCCCTGAAGTATGGACACTCTGAGTTTCCTGGCCCACGTGTGAGAAAATGAAAGTGGCCTTGGCAATAGGATAGAGAAGTCTATGTTGGGATGACTTGCCCTCTTGGAGTTTATAAGGGGCAAGGGGCATATGGATACTTTCTCCAGGTTGGAATGCCTGGTGGAGCCGTCTGTGTCCTGGCCAGGAGAGCCACCTCATTGCACACAGGGATACCAGCAGTGGGAAGCTGGGCAAGATTACAGAGATTCCTGGAAACTATGAAAGACATCACTATGACCACAGAGAATTTAGGGAGCCAAACTTTCACTGAGATTCCTACTGATAAAACGAATGCTCATAAGACCAAGATTGTAACCTTCTGGCAGGCTCAAAGAATATGAATCACTGTTTTATTAAGTATTATACTATAGTCTTAAAATTCTTCCTTCCATCTTGGACTCTTTAGAGGAGTCAGAACCCGAGGGAGAAGAAACATTAGAGAATAGTTAAATTGAAGGAAATAATTGTATATTTTTCTTCCATCTAAAGCAGGCACCTTCTGGGGTTAGAATGATGATATAATGATTCATGTCTTGGAAGAGATGATCTAATTTGTGTATTAAAATTCTGTTTTTGACTGAAAGTACCTCTAGGGCAATCAAATCATTGCTTAGTAATAATTAATAGATAAGAATTGTGAGTCTGCTGAAGTTTGCATTCAGGAGCCCAGGTGAGGTTAATTTTATTGAATAAATTTTGAAGGGACAAACAATGCCATAATTGTACTTTGATTACATCATAAATGCTGCATTAAACAAAATTAAAGAAGTTTTTAGTTTTTTGATTGTTTTTATTTTAATTGCAGTATTTTTTTCAGGGCTGTTCATATACTATTCTGTTTGGGAATTCACTGGAAGGAGTTAAATAGTACAGGGTATTTCCCCAAATTATTGACCAGGGAACTATTTTTTTTTTTTTTTTAGACTCAACAGAAAATTCTTTATTTTATCCAAAACAGCACAATAAAAACATCCCCAACAATACATAAACCTATATATAAAATATAGACTATCTCCACTATTTTTGGCACACCACACGGAACTATTTTTGTGTGTGTGCAAATATATCCACTTAAATATAAAAGAATGCAATATTGTACTGCACCAAGCTTGGGAAATTTTACAACATGCAAATATGGAAAGCATAAGTAGGGAGTTGCCTGTGGCTTAGTGGGTAGGGTGCCGGCCCCATATACCGAGGGTGGCGGGTTCGAACCTGGCCCCGGGCAAACTGCAACAAAAAAATAGCAGGGCATTCTGGTGGGAGTCTGTAGCCCCAGCTACTCAGGAGGCTGAGGCAAGAGAATCACCTAAGCCCAGAAGTTGGAGGTTGCTGTGAACTGTGATGCCACTCTACCCAGGGCGATAAAGTGAGACTATGCCCCCCCCCCAAAAAAGAAAAAAGAAAGTATAAGTAATAAGCAAAGCAGATTTGATATTTTAAAATGAAAATAATTTTTTAGCATTCTCCTAAACTTAGTGGGATAAGAGAAGAATACGCTAATGGAAAATTATGTCCTATTCACAAGAACCATCTGTTATATTGGAAGACAAAGAAACTCTGAAAATCAAAACAATATCTATCTAGCTAGCTAGCTATATACATAAATATATCCTTAGAAATCCATGCAAATGCAAACAAATATAAAGGATGGTATAGAAATGATGCAACTATGAAGCACTCTACACTACCATCTAATCTATTGTACGGAAGAAACAGAAACTGCTTTTTGTACACAGAGGATACGTTGGCTAAGATTCAAATTATACTAGTGATGTGAGGCTTCAACCATCTGGACGGTCACTGGAATTTTTATCTAAATATAAAGAATACATATACTTAACTTGACTTTTTAAAATTCAATCTTCCAGAGGCCTGTTAAAAAACTAATCAAACAGCTTGAATAAAACTAATTCTGTTGAACAGAGAAGAGCTATTAGTTAAAGTAAAACAGTACAAATTTTGAGAGAAGAAAACTGTGTCATTTTATAGCCTCCGTGGTACAGAGAGGATAGACTACACGTATACCTTAGATTTTAAGAAGACAGTTTAAAAAATACTGAAATAAATCACGAACATGATTCTATGACACAAAATTCTGAAATGACTCAAAAATCAATAAAATTTCCTCCCCCCTACCCAAATTCCAAACTTACCCCTCCAAAAACTCGACCAACTTCAATGCCCAAAGCTCTTATCCTTCCCCACCCAGCCACTTAGCAGCAGCACCCAGGCCTTCAGAAAGAATATGTGTGAATTGTTACTTTGTAAGATACTTTAATGTATAGGTCTTAGGGTCAGAAAGAAAATAAATGGTATGGGTTATTTTTGTTTGTCTCTATGTTATTTTTACTTTACTGGCCATAATTTGAATGCCTTTGTGCCAAATGAAGAAGGGTTATGGCTCCCTTGAAAGCCCCTTGGAATTTATTTCAAAGGCTTGTGTTGGCCAAACATGCATATTGACCCATTCTTTGTCTTATTTCCTGTTTTAATTGAGTGTCAAAGGTTATACGTTGCTATTAGAGTAAGACATGACTGGCAGCAGAGGTCAGGGACTCTCTGGCTTTCTATTAGAGCCATAAAAACAAAACAGAATGATAATTTCACCTGCTCTAACCTCAATTTTTCCAGGATGGGACAGACATTGACCTTTTTGTTTGTCAGCCATTGACTCTATAAACTTCAGCTACTCGAATTTTGCTTACTAAACAATAAGGGTGCTTTCATAGTAAGGACGAAAGATAAAACAATGGAAAATACTCAGGGATGACTCAAAGGAGTGACATATCCAGGTGACAGAAAAGATAAAATAACATCTTCTTTATTCCTAGGTCACATCCCTCATTTGGCCAGTTGACAACAATAACAGTTTCCACCAACAACCTTCAATTTTATCTTCTTTTGTAGAATACCATATAACTTCCTTTATGTGAACAAGTACAAGCAATAAATCTAATAAATTGCTCATACTACCTAAAACCGATCTGTAGTACTTTAAGGCTTTATGAATTTCTGTGAAAATATTCTCTCCCTTCCCCACCCTTTCGTGTTTTGGGCTGGAATGCAGGTAGATATTTAAGGTCATTAATTAATATATTTTCTCACTTCTTTTCAAAGAAGGCAAAAATGACAGTAAGGAAGAAAGCATATTTTAAATGTGCTTCTTTTAATGGCATTTGCACACTGATTTCTTAACAATAATGAAACAAAGGTTAGAATCTGAAGATAACTTCTCTTCAATTTAAATAAAAAATAAGAGTATGTTTTAGGATGTGCTTTTGACAAGTAATTAAATAAAGTTTTAAAAGCTAGAGCTTTTAGATATTTGTTGGTAATTTCCCATAACTTAAAAAGAAATAACTTAAATATTGATAATGAATATTGATTTTTCGTTTAAATGTTTTTATGAAAGATGATGACTATTGTTCAAAGGTCATTTGGAAATCTCATAAGTCATGTCTTTATCCTCAGTTTAAGACAGGTAAGATTTTATTCTGTTAATCTGACCACTGTTTTGAAGTTCTAATTGGGAATCATTATTAAACTCTGGGCTATCCAAATAACAATCTTTTATAACACAAACTTATATTTTTAGTATTTTTATTACCAAGGTAGAAAGAAAAAGAAAAAAAATAACTACATAAATTTCTTGTGGAAATGATTGATGTTTGGTTAGGACTGAGAAATACAAATTTGTAACTTAATGAGAAGCCATAGACACCGTAAGTCACTTCTTAGATGTTAAATGCACATTTTTAAGGCATATTTTTAAAATAACAGCATTAATAGTTATAGGAAAATTAGTGAATTTAAAATTCTTGATGTTTTTTAAATACCAAGTGAAATAAAGTGATTTGACACATACTTATTTTAAAAGTAGACCATATTATTAGCAGATAAAAAGTAAAAGTTTCTTATTTCACAAACTAATTTAGACTTTTTTCTGCTCATTAATAAACTATACTCACATGATATCATGACAAAATGGTTTAACCTGTATTTCTTTGACCAGAAGTCAATGTAAGGGCATCAAAAGCTCACTAACTACATTGCATTTCCTTAAAACTCAGTGAAATTAGCTGAATTTCCTATCAACTTGATCAGCAATTTTTAAGTCAGTGTGATTTTCTCCTTGGGTATCAATGGGTTACTAAGTAATTGACCACGCTAGCCAGAATTTGGAAAGTTTGTCCAAGGCGAAGTTGTTCCTATATGAGAAAGTTAGTTCAATTTCTTATTTTCTAAATCTAAGAAATTTTCCTAACATTGGGAGCCTTCTCTTCACTCCTTCCATCTAAGGAGTTCCTGCACTGTAGAATTATGATAAATGGCTCAATTATTTCATAATTGCTTTTCAAAGCTGGAGGCATTTATTAGCAAGTTCTTCTATCTCCATGAAGAGGTAGTGGTATGGAATTTCATGAGTTTACCAGAAAAAGTCAATATCCTCTTCATTAGAGAAGTCCCAATGACAAGCATATTGCCTGGCACATAGGAGCCTCAGTGAATGAATTGATTTTGTCACATCTGGCATTCATGTAGGTCTTGGCAAAAGGAGTCTGACAAACTTTTTCCAGAAATATGTAATTCTTGGGCATAACTCACTTGATATATAAGAGAGAAAGCGGAAGAGGGACTTTGTAGTACTGTCTTAAAACAACAATTTTGAATTTATTTTATTTAAGGAAGGTTCCAAATTTTACAAATTTTATATCACTTAAAATAAATGGGTAGTGTCTCTTACTCACATGTATTTTCCAAAGCCATATGTAAAAGAGACATAACAAAAATTCACACTCAATAAACTCTTAGTAATTAACTACCCTCTTCTCCACATACATGATATCTCTCTCCCAAATTCCTCCGTTTAGGTAAATACACGTTTAGACAGACGTTAATTACTCATCATTGACAATGCTTCCTAAATGAAGTCAGACATAAGAAAGGTGAATAAAAGGGGGAACATGATCTAGGTTTTAGGAATGTTTGGAGCAACAATGGTCTAAAAAGAGGACAATCCTCTTTCATTCCTGCCGACGTCCGTATCCATGGAAACTCCCTTTTAATAGTATCCACATCACACTGGAAAAACAGGTATGCTACCTTTTGAAAGTGAGTGAATTAAAAGAATTCAGCCCTTTGCTAAGAAGGTCAGCCCTTGAAAGCCTTCAAGAGCTTTGGTAGCTGAGAAAGCTGGAGGGCTGTAAATTCTTCCTTTCGTTGCTAAGAAGCTTGGCTCCTGAGAATCACATCAGTGCTGTGTAACAGAGAGTGGAATGTGAATCCTTTGTTCCCTGCCTATGATGTTACACTCTTGAGTACTTGCTTCCTTAACTAAGAGAACATGCAGGAGAGGCTTATTACGTGATCCTAGAGATTAATTATGAATAGACACAAACTGAGAAAGGCAGGCAAAAAGATATGCAGTGTGTGAAGAAAGAAGACCTATTTGCAAGAATGCCAGATGGCAAATGCCATCACACTTGAAATATATGCACTGAAATAATATTCACCTTGTAACACTTAAAATATTTTGTAGTCTCAGCATTTTTTTGCTATGATGAATATTTGTCCAGGAAAATGCCTTCCTCTTTGGCTTATTCAACACTCTTACTGAAAGCAAAGGAAAAAATGTGAAAGGTCATTGAGCCTTTAAATCAAATTGACTTGCCAGAACTATTCTTCTCACCTGGATAGTCGATAAGTATTATTGTTCAATGAATGAGTACAGCGTTTTTTGGATACATACATAAAGCAGTGCATTGACTTTTGTCTATTTACACAATTAGAAATAACAGAAATATATTATGTGATGAATTGTTACATTTGGGGAATCATCATGAATATCTTTCAATATTATGATACCTGTGAAAACTGATATGCTAATTTCTATACATATGAAGGAAATCCATACAGGACAGTGGACCATAATGTCATCATTAGATGGCTAAATAATAAAAGTCATTGAGTTGTCAGTAATTCAGCTTTAATAAAAATGGCATTTGTTGAGTTACCATATGTTAAGGTACTATTATAAGTATCATGCATTCATTTATTGTGACATAATTCTCCATACAATCTTATGAGTTTGGTGCTAGTATGGATTCCATTCTACTTAGGAAGCCCAAAGAGTCTGCATAATTATTTTAAGATCAAACATAAGGTAAATGATAGAGCTGAGATATGTATCTATGTCACCATCAAGAATATTATTTAGAGATAGTAAAGCCAGAATGTATGTGTTCCATGAGTAATGACTTCGACAGAAATCATGACAACCATTCTATTTTTTAGTTTTCTGTAGCTTATAATGTTCTACAAGTGAAGATAACATATTATGTAGCTGAAAAGACTGGTATTTGGAAACAAAATGGACATTTTTTGCCAGTGACGTATGTTTAGTAAATGGCCTAATAGGGAACCAAAGTCAGCTTCTAACATTTGTTCTACTCTAATATTAATAGTTTCTTCTATTCTTTTTATAAACAAGTGCAATATTACAAAAAGCTTTCTATCAGCCCAAGTGCTGATAGAGCAACAATAGCTAACACATAGAAATATTAATGCCCAGTGCATTTACTTTCTCTAAGACTTTTTCCTTCCCAGCCATCACTGCCAGCATCAACATTTTTCATGACTTAGAAACTTGTGGCCATTTTTACTCTCCTAAAACCCAGTTGGTACATTGTGATTCTTCTTTATTTTAATTTGTAATTTAAATCAGTTCTTTTCCTTTCAATTTCTATTTTTGTGAAAATAGAACCCTGTTTTGATAATTGTGAAAGCCTCCTATCTGTTTTCAGTGGGCATCCTCATTTCAACTAACCCTCAAAATTATGATTGATCTCTAATTCGGGACAAAGGAAATACCACGGTAGGGTTCGACAGATCATTTATTTCAAAATAACTAGAAGGAAATATTTAAAATATTCCCAGCAAGAAGAATTGTTAAAGGTTTGAGGTGATGGGGTGTGGCACACTGTGTGCCTGTATCAACATACCACATGTTATCCCACAAATATGTACAAATCCTGTGCATCAGTAAGAATATATACGTCTTGAGGATTCTTGCTGTCTAACTGTCAAAAAATTGTATATAAAAAATAACATTGGGGTGATGCCTATGGCTCAAGGAGTAGGGTGCTGGCCCCATATACTGGAGGTGGCAGGTTCAAACCCACCCCGGCCAAAAACTGCAAACCCCCCTGCCCCCAATAACATTGTCTTGTCAGTGGCAAAAAATCCATTCTCTGTAAAATAATTTAAGGAGGTTTTTTCTGAGCCAAATTTGAGGACCATGACATGGAGCCACACCCAAGAAGCCTTGAGCATGTGGACTCAAGGTGGTGGGGTTGCAGTTTGGTTTTATACATTTTAGGGACACAGGGATTACAGGTGAGGTCTTAAATTAATACATGAAAAACATACATTTCTTGGTTTGGCCCCAAAAGATGGGGCATCTGGAAGAGGGAGCTTACAGGTCTTAGGTGGGTTTAAAGATTCGTTTTCTGACAATTGGCTGGAAGAGTTAGATTCTCTATAATAACAGGAGTTGGGTGAAAAGGAACACTTAAGATAAAAGGTCTGTAAATTGGATACTCAAGTGGTTTGTTATGTATATTGAGACCTGCAGGTAAGGGGGGGGGGACAAGATGAGGCCTAGCTGATTTCCTTTCTCCTGCTGGTAACTCAGTTTTAGAGATCTTCTTGGCCAAGAGAGGGCGCAGTCAGTCAGTCGCTGAGAGTGGGGAGCCTTAAGATTTTATTTTAGTTCACGGTCTGAAGATTAGGCAGTCTTGAACTTGAACTACAGCTCTGCACCTGTCTGAGTGACATTGAGCAAGTAAGAGTTTAAACTCTCTGTGCCTTGTTTTAGCCTCTCAATAATAGGGATAATGATAGTGCTCACTCCTAGATTCTTAGGATATCTAAAAGGATTATTACACCTAAAATGTTAAGAAAAATGTCTTGTCTATAATAAGTGCTTGAACATTATTATCTATTATTATTATTAGATCTGCTCACCTTGTTCATTTATACAGTATTTAGAGGGGATGTATGATTAAATGCATATTCCAACCTGCTGATTTTAGGTATGAATTCTGACTGCCTCTTTCAGCAGCTGTGAGACCTTGAAAAATTCATTTGATTTCTCTAAGTCCCAGCTTCTTTGTAAAGTGGATTTTAATAATAACACCCGATATGAAAATTAAATGGGACAGTAAATGTATAGCATTTGGCACAAGATGTGGCCTGGGATAAATGCTCAATTGTTAGCTATTTTATTATTTTATTGAAACTGTTTGTTAGAGAGGTTGTTATAAGAAACACCCCTATGAAATATGCTATGAAAACATTACTGAGAAAAATTTTCAATACATTTGGTATCCAATGAGTTGAAGTACACAAATACACTTTTTCTTTATGAAATGTAATACCAACAAAATATTTGACTTCACTCTTTTTAAAAAAAAATCTTTAGACATAACCAACTTTTGAAATAAGTGTATTTCCTTATTTAATTTGCTTTTTATAACCCAAACAAACCAAAAGCCAAACAGATTAAGAATCTGAATTTAGCAAATGAATAGAAACTCCTAAAATACAATTATTTTTTAAATTTACTATTGACTCATGTGCTTCTTTCTACTTTTCTACTTCAACATGTCTTTTTCCCAAACCCATTTGCCTATGATAATGTAAGGGGACAAGATTTTACTCTTGTATTTCTCTTTAAGTACTATTAGATCAGAATACTATTTGCAAATCGATTGGATTCCAAAAGATTTTTAATAATTTAAATACATTTCTTAATGTATTTAACTAGAAGTTGTAATATTTTTTTCTCTCTATGTCAAAGTTTCAAATGCTGATTTCTCCACCAATCCTCACTCTGGCAAGTTCAAGAAACTCATTTAACATATATGCTATGTTTGCAACAGAAACAGGGGAGACAGTATTGAGGGGTGACCATGCTGGAAAGGGAATGAGGACCACATGTGCCCATTTTCACTGGCTCTCTGAGTTGGTACCATTCTTTCCAAATGGTAGCAAAAGCCCTTTACTAAAGATGGTTCATTATGGACATGTGGCAAGTTCTTCAACTTGAATGGGAAAAAAAAATTTCATTAAAGGAATTAGAAATGAAACAAGATATCAAGTGAGGACTCTTATTTACTTTTAATGGAAAAAAATAGTATACACTGAAAACCTTCAAAGTCAGTCCCAAGAAAAGCCTGTTTTCTAGCTCAGTGGGAAATTTGACTCACACTGATAATTTAAACAAACAACGTATTTTATTGCTTGTGATAAACTTGATTAATTATTCTATTCATTTTTGACAACATAGCCACCATAGAGTATTTTCTTTTATACGACTGGCCAGATCCAGGGAAAAAGAATTGTTGTATGACGTCATTTTTTCTGTCATTGTATCTGGTATGTTCCTTATTAAAAGCCCAATATTTGTATTCACAGTAATGGGAACTCTTACTGCTGAGGGTTTTCTTTGTTTTTGATCTTTATCATTAAATGAAAATTTAAACTTTCTTAAACTTTCTTACTCTGTGGAAAAAATAAATACCCACACAGGTGCCTTCCCCTTAATGGAATGGATAAATTCCAGTGAGACTGGTGAAATATTTCCCACTGGTTCCCATTATAAATCATAAACTTACTTCCAAGCTAGTATAGAAATGTAGTACATTCAACTCAGTCCAAATGAACAATACTTACCAAGCACTTACTTTCACGATACTATGTTGGACACTGCACAGCCTACACAGAAGGGGAGAACCTTGGAATTGTTCTCAAGTAATTAACCGTCACCTTAACAAGGTTATTGAGGATGCAAATATAGCTAATCAAGAGAAATACAAAAATCTTAAAAAGACATATAAACAATATGTTAAGGAACTGCAGATAAAAGTGATGTCATATCTTGTTCAAAGGCCTTGTGGCGTTTTGAGTACTGAGGACGGGAGAGGGCATTCTAGACAGTAAAACTCGTATGCAAAGACAGAAGGGTAGGAGTAAGTGGACCTTTTCACAGAATAATGTCACGTTGGACAAAGCATGGGATATGTGTAAAGGAATACCAGGACATAGAGATTTGCAGATATTTTAGCCTTAAATAATCAGTTAAGATGGCTGTCTATGATTAACTTGTATTTGGGACCAAAGAAGGCTTTTGAGCAAAAGAGTAATTGGGATTTTTAGGTCATATAAAATGGTTCAGTTAAGGGACAACTCAAACAGGATTTTATTATTACAGCCTTTTGATTTTTTTTTCATTGAGAAAGGTTATGTTCTGGAATTCCCTCCTGACACTGCTGGTAAACAATTATTAAAAGATGGCAGAATGGTTTCTTTGAATGTTGAAAAGGAACAAGAACATAGCAGAATACAATGTTCTTGTGGGGACAAATGAAGTAAAATTAATAAAAAATTCTTAATAAAACCATATTTTATCTGAGATATAATCTAAGTTAAAAAAAGATGGTATAGATTTATACATGTACTTTTCCCTCATTTATGTAAAAACAAACAACCCTTCCCCCCTAAAAAGAAAAACCTGACAAATATAGTTTATACAGGTATAGAAGAGCCACGAAAGGTTTCACAGGAAACTCTCATAGTTATTATATTTCAGGAGAAGCAGGCTGAGTTTCTCAGGTAGGAGGGAGAAAGGTATGAATTACTAACACGTCTTATCAAATTTGGGGGAAAAATAGAGCATATTTGATTTGATGAAAGGTGGAGTATTATAATGTGGTTTTACCCTTTGTATTAATTTTTCATGTAGAAAAAAATACTAGCTAACGGAGAAGGGAATATTGTGGGCGTTTGCTATAAGCCAAGATTATTAAGATGACTTTTTCAGAAATTTATTAATTATAGGTATTTACAAATCTAGAAATGTTTTGCTCATTTAACATATCTTTTGGAGATTATAGATGTGTAGACACTATTATTTTATTTTTCTACCAATTTAAGCACAAATTAAAATTTACCATGCAGCATGGGAAGGAAGAGGAGGAAGAAAAGGTGGAGGAGGAAGGAGAAAGAGAAGAAATGAGTAGCACTGGGCAAGTACCTGCAGAGGAACTCTCCCGCACGGACCTTAAAGGCATTGGCAGAAAGCTAACATAGTGGCTCACGGAGCTTTGCTCCTGTGGACCTTTACTTGAACAAGGAAGGAATTTGGTGATTTAGTTACCCTTTCTGATTATTTTGAGTTCATCAGTAAGGACAATGTTAAAAGTGTTTAGCATGTGAGGGAGTAGTTCTTAATATCTAAAATGCAACATTAATATAATAAATCAAAATGATGTCAAGAATCTCAGGTAGAATGATTAAAACTGTGTCCAACACATGAAATTTACTTTACCTAATTTTAAACTCACAGTAACACTTTCTGGTATGGGGGGAGCAGTTATTATTTGACTAGTGAGAAAAATGAATTCCCAGATTTAACTGGCTTCCAATACGTTAAGCCACGAGCACACAGGAAGGATGGTTAGGTTTCAAGAAAATTTATTTTTGAGGAAAGAAAGTGGAAAAGTAAATGCCGGCAATATTGAATAGGTGAAGCTCTTTTCGGTGTATCAGAGTAAACTAATGGACACAACTTGGGAAGCTGCTTTTCACGCGATAGTAACACAGGGAAAGGTAAAAAAAAAAAAAAAAAAAGGAATATTTTGACATCCTTAGGAAGTGAAAATACGTCATTTTAATGCACACAGTAGATGTTGGCCAGTCAGGATGAAGTGGATTGTACAATTACCTCTTTCCTATGTAATATGTGAATCAGATTAATTTTTTTTTTTCTGCAGTTTTTGGCCAGGGCTGGATTTGAATCCCCCACCTCTGGCATATGGGGCTGGCGACCTACTCCTTTGAGTCACAGGCACCACCAGAATCAGATTAATTTACAGCATTCAAGTACTAGGTTACAAAGTTGGATGTTCTACTTTGGTAGGCTAAAGCAACTGGAAGCCTTCGCCTTCCAAGTTATCCCATTGTTCCTGCCACTTTCAAATCCTGGCTCCAGCTTATAAGAAAAGAATCTGTTACCATTATTACCTAGCCATTAATACTTTGTAGAATCTGTAATGACAATAGTCCAGGGTTCTCTTCAGGAATCCCAAAAGTTATTTGTAGCATCAACTTGGGGAATATTATAGGACATAATAATAATGAAGTGATGGTGTTAATATAACATGGATCTCTCCCACGTACTTTCTCAGTCCTCTGCTCAAATTCCTATTCCACAGATAATCATTGCATTCTTATCCAGCTAGCTCCCCCTTTGTAGGTAGAGGGGCGTAAGGTACTAGGGAAGGTCATGAACTGGCATGTAATACACATTCTGGAATAGGGATTTTTCTATGCTTTCAAGTGCTCCTAGATATGCCAAATTTTCCCTCAGAGAAATCTGGAATTATCCTTCCTAACAAGAGAAAAGTTTCAACAGAATTTAGGGAAATGTAATCTCTTTCTACTAAAGAGTTCAAGGACCTACACTTCTGACCAAGGTGAAATAATACAGATAGGATACACTCGGCCTCATGAAACAACCTAAATCAAAGGGACAAAATATGTGAAACACGGTTTTCAAGAAATCGAACACCAGGAAAAATAAAGAACATTGATCCATGCAAGATGTAAGCGAACAGCAGAGGTGGGCTCTGTGATGGCTTCAGCTTAGTGCCTGGCGAGGTTTCAGGCTGCTGCACAGGAAGGAGAAACCCAGGAGAAGCCTCCAAGGACTCCCAGAATTAAGGAGGGAGAGGTAGGAGTCGGGGAGACTCAGGAGGCAAGATTTGGGAGGACGGAAAACTGCACACAAAAAATCTAGAGATCTATAGAAAGTCACCATCAAGTATTGAGCATAGTACCACCCAGGGCATGGATGTAAAGAAACAATATGAAGCCAGAGAAAGAAACCATCCAAAAAATTGGAGGGAACATTATCCAGCAAACAGGCTAAGAGTAGTCCCTATTCTTACCAGCCAAACTGGAGGGCCACATTACTCACTGGGTATTGGCAGAGATGTCAGAAGGAGATTACCTTAGAAAAGAAAAATCAGTACTTTCGAAGATGCCTAAGGAATTTTAACAGCAAGACCCAAAAGGATCAAATTATTTCCAAATCATTTAACTGAACTGCAGAAAAAAACCCTCAAGATTTATAGGAATACAAGATATCTAATAGAACCTAAAGGAAACAGTTTTGTGTAACAATTTAAAAATCTCATGTATTTAATGATGTAGTTACTATTTCTTCACCATGTACTGTTCATTTAATTAATTAATTAATTAATTTATTTATTGAGACAGAGTCTCACTTTGTCACCCTCAGTAGAATGCCCTGGAGTCACAGCTCACAGCAACCTCAAATTCTCGGGCTTAAGAGATTCTCTTGCCTCATCCTCCCAAGTAGCTGAGACTACAGGTGCCAGACACATGCCCAGCTATTTTTTGTTGCAGTTGTCATCATTATTTAGCTGACCCATGCGGGGTTCGAACCCACTAGCCTGGGTATATGTGGCTGGCGCCCTACCCACTGAGCCACAGGCACCATCTGTTCATCTTTGTTTTAAGCTTCATATTCCTTTATTGAGATGTCATCATCTTTGAGTAACTCACATATTTTATTAAAAACAGTTTGTTGAGATGAAATTGACATACAAAAGGTTGTACATATGGTGTATATGACTTGATGAGTTTAGAGACAAAGTAGTGAACCCTCACCACCATCTGTGCCATGAAGGTATCCATCAACTCCAAAAGTTCCTCTCATCTATTTGTCATTATTATTATTATTATCATTATTTGTGATATTACCAGGAGATCTACCCTCCCGGCTAGCTATGAGTACACAAGACAGTACTGGCAACTATAGGCATTATGTTGTACAATAGTGTTCCAGGACTTCTACATTTGCATAACTGAAACTCTGTACTATCCGACTAATACCTCCCTGTTTCTTCTCCTTCTTGCCCTTGGGAGCCACCATTCTGCTTTCTGTTTGCATGAATTTGACTGTTTAAGATTCCTCATATGAGTGGGATCAGCCAGTATTTGTCTTCCTGTGTATGGCTTATTTCACTTAGCCTGATATCTCCAGATTCATCCATGTTGCTGTGAATGGCAGAATTTCCTTCTTTTTTAAGGCCAAATAATATTCCATTGTATAATACAAGTGTACAGTCCCCAGGATACAAACGGGAAAGATTCTGTAGGTTTATTCTTATAAGGAATTTGTATGTAATCTGATGCAGGCACATTTACTTATTACCTGTTGTAGCCACTGTTGGTAAGTGAGAGTTGTACCTAAGTCAGATGGTCCCAATTTGGGGACTGGCTGGACTATATTTTCTTTCTCCATTCATCCATCAGCAGACACTATGTTGAATTGCCTACTGTGAGTAATATTGTGGTGAAAAATGGCAGATATCTCTTTGAGATCCTGATTTCAGTTCTTTTAGGTATATATTCCAGAAACAGAATGGGATCGCATGGTAGTCCTATTTTTAATACTTGGAGGATCTTCCCTTGTATTTCCTGGAGTAAATGGACCAAATTACATTCCCATCAATGTGTACAAGGCTTCCTTTTTCTCCACTTCCTTGCCAACTCCTTTTATCTTTATATCCCTTTTTTTGAATAATGGTCATCCTAACATATATGAGGTAATACCTCACTGTTGTTTTGATTTATAATTCTCTGATGTTTAGTGATGTTGAACACCTTTTCATGTATTTGTCAGTCATTTGACTATCTATCTTGTTTTGATAAATGTCTACTCAGTTTCTTTGCCCAATTTAAAATCAGGTTATTTATTTTTTGTGACTGAGTTATTGTAAGAGTTTCTTATATTTTGTATATTAACACTTTACAAGATAAGTGGTTTGCAGATATTTCTCCCATTCTCACTTTTTTTTTTTTGAGACAGAATCTCACTTTGTCACCCTGCATAAATTGCTGTAGCATCATAGCTCACAGCAACCTCAAACTATTGGCTTCAATTCATCCTCTTGCCTCAGCCTCTCAAGTAGCTGGAACTTCAGATGTTTGCCACTACAACTAGTTATTTTGTAGAACTCAGGCTGGTCTCTAACTCCTAGAGAGCTCAGGCAGTCCACTTGCCTCAGCCTTACAAAATCTAGAGCTCTGGAGCTCTTTGCCAACCTGAGTAGACACAAGACCCCACTTCCACCAAATACAGAAGAAAAAGAAAAATACTATAAATCAAAGTAAAACAAACAAAAAAACCTCAAAGGATATAATTGGGGGGGAAATAAAAAGGCAGAAAAACTAGCAAAAATGAATCCCTTATTATTAAAGAAGGAAACAATAAGAAATTATAATTACACAAGAAAAAAAAAAGAAAAATTTAGGGGGGTAAAAGTTAAAAAAAAGTTAATAAAAAACTATCCATCTCTCTATATCTTGCTGTACATTGCCTAGGCAATAGGTGATCTTCCAGAATATGAGATGCTAATCACCATGCTGATACAACTGTACAAGATGGAGAATGGAAAACTCTGCTGTGGAGGAGATGATGTCCCATCTCCCTTACTTCTTTATCCTCAAACCCCAAGATGTGAAAGCCTGAAGCCCACTTAATAGACATACCTTGATATTTCCAAACCATGGCCCTTGACTATGCAGTGGCTTTCCCAGGAAAGTGTGTGTTGCTCCAATCTTCCCAGGAGTGGCTGCCCCACAGTAAAGCACACCAAAACCGGCCTCACACTAGAACCTTGCAGGGTTGGCCTTCTTGGCCTGTAGCCTTCTCACAATGTCTGTGCTCAGCCTGTAGCTGAACAATGAGAGCTCCGCTCTACCTGGGTGGCTCAGTCCTGGCCCTGGGTGCCGTTCAAAATCACTCACCCACTTGCCCAAGCTCTCCCAAGTGTTCAGGTCCATAGAAAGCCTATAGGGAAGGTTTTCTCTGTCTGCAAACTGTGTCAGCCACGGCTGAGGCCGCACAGCTGGACTCCTGCCAAACACAAGTACTTGCTGTTTCTTCACAGCTTTCAGCCTCGTCTTGGGGGCGTGAAATGACCCATTGCTTCCTTGTGCACCCAAAGGCATGTTTCTAGGCAGAGCCCACAAGCCAGAGGTGCCTGGAGTCTTTTCTCCCTAGTATTACCATACACAGCTCTAAAAGATACTGTCTCTAGTCCACCATCTTGCTCTGCTTCCTAACATTTCTCTACAAGATCATCTAATACACAGTCTGTGTTCACTTTTTCTAGATTATTTTTAACAATGTCTTCTTAAACTTGGTGGTGTTCAAATTAGGGCCTAAACAAATTCTGCACATACTTTTTGATATCTCTAAAGTGTTTTCTAATGTTCATAAAAGTTCCTTCTCCCTTTTTATGACATTTATTTTGAAGTGAGTGAGTCATGAATTACTGTCCTTCTAAAGTCTCTTCAATAACTCTGAAATCACATAACAAGAGCATTTGATCCTATGTAAATTATGGGCAAAGAGTACCCTTATGTAACTTCGAATGTATGTTAGGACTCAGCTAAGAGTTGTGCGTATAATTTTTGAGGTCTTTTGAATTGGTGTCTAAAAAATCAATGATAGCTTGTCCTTACCATTAAAGTGTGGACACTTCTCTTTCTATCTCCACCTAAATTTACACGGGACCAAGCTCACTTACGTGCCAGTGTGTTCAGTTCAAAGGGCTTTTGCTACACCTGTTTTCCATTCAATGCCATTATTCTCAGGAGGCCTGCGAGCTTCCTGTATCTCTAATACAGATGAACATATGTGCGCGCGTGCACACACACACACATTCCCACACAATACACACAAGCAAAACGAAATCCTCCACCACTACAGATTACTTTTACTTCACTGAAGCTCATAATTAATTGACTCTGTCCATCTGTGAGAAAGCATTTAATTTCCGTTTAATTTATTTTTTCTCTTGGTCAGCACTTTAAAATTTCAGTGCATGTAATAACAAATGCTGTTATTGACTGACTGAGAGACGAAGAATACAATGTGGTTTGTATCTATCAACCAGTTTGTTTTATCCCGAGGGAAATTGAAGGCACTAATGTCTCTCAGCCAGTTGGTAGAGACTGTTATTTAAATTCAAATGAAACAAAAACAAGTTTGCTATATATTACAAGTCTGATCATGGAGACTATTGCAGCAGATCTCTGATTACCACTTCGATGGGTGTCATTCAAAAAGCAAGGATGTAGTTAATGTGATAGCCTAGATTTTTCTAATAATGAAGCATATCTGCTTTGCTAAAGACTGACTTGCTAATTATTTAGGCCCTAAATAATGCAAGCCGTGTTCTTTTTTATTAGCTGCTATCATTCAGACATTGGAAAGATGGTTATAAAGAACAATTAAAGATATAGTTTTCTGGCATGTTAGGCCAGTTCACAATATGCACAATATGAAATGTCATGGATGAGAAAGTCATTATCAGAATATTCTTCACTAGTTTATATTAATTTAGAATTTTTTTCTTCTCATTTCACATAAAATACAAAGCCTTTGATGGCGCTGATGTAATTCTTGTTCAATAACAAGAAATTCTAATTCTATAAAATTCCTTGATACCACATTAACCTTGCATCAGATAAACAAATACATTGGGTACCGTGGCTAATACAGATGAATATGAATATATTGTATTGTATTTGAATAGAGATAGAAAAAATAAAGCACAGAAGCAGCCCAAGTAATAGATAACCTTGCTGCATAAAAGTGCTATTCTTTGGATACATCTGTTTCATTAACAAGTATTTGTTGAGGGAAAATCTGTTGTTTTATATATAGAGAAATGCTATTCCACTTTAAACAATCCTGCTTTACTAATACTGCCTTGTTAATTTGAAACCTGTATGTTATTCACTATTTTGGAAAACATTTTTCCCATTGAGTAGATAAAAGTAAATAGCCACATTTCTGTTCTGATTCAAAGACCACACCAGCTCTTTAGAAGAACATCTTTAATTTCATTATAAGTTTCCCAAAGTAATTTTTCTATTCATGTAAATTTAGAGAATTAATCTAAATATTAGAGAAATGTAAATGGTAGGCTAAATAATTATGTTCAAATATGCCCAGAACCTGTGACTATTACTTAATATTTAAACAAAAACAACAACAGCAAAAAACTCTTTGAAGATGCCATTAAATTAAGGATTTGGAGATGGGAAAATTATCCTCTATTTCCTAGGTGGGCCTAGTTGTATAAATGGCCTTATAAAAAGGAAGGCAGGAGATATTCGAAAAGGTGATGTGTTGGCAAAAGTAAAGATTGATGTGATAGACTTTGAAGATAGGGGGTAAGCCAAGGAATGAGGGAAGTCACTGGAAGCTGAAAAAGACAAAGAAATAGATGTCCCTGCTCAGAGACATGCGAGGGAACTGAATACCTTCAGTTTGGCTCAGTTAAAATGATTTTGGACTTCCAAAATTGTAAGAAAAATACACCAAATTTGTGGTAACTTGTTATAGCAATTGGAAACTAAGAAAATGCAGTTTAAATCCTGTGATAGACTATACACCATTGAATATTATTCAGCCATTAAAAAGATGGACACTTTCCATCTTTTACTTTTATCTGGATGATGTTGAAATACATTCTTCTTAGTAAAGTATTGCAAGAAGGGAATAATAAATATCCAATGTACTCTGTACTAACATGAAATCTGTATATAAACAATTCCATGCTCATAAGAACAATAAAACACTAATATAGTTCATTTCTGGGGTAGAGGGAAGCTAGAGGGGAGAGTGGGGAGGATGTTTGGCAGAAGGACAGAGGGCATGAGTTGGGATCTGACCTAATACGAACATTGTGAGGGTGTATAACACGCCCCCTCAGTGAGGGGGCTCTTCTACACATGGAACTTTACCCCAGAAGCGAGAACAATGAAACCTAAAAATTGTGTCCTCATATTAATTTGAAAAAATAAAAATAAACAACAACAAAAAAAGTAAAAACAACAAAAAAATAAAGCTTGCGATAAAATTTATGAGTCACATGTACCCCTTGGGAATTGTCATAGTTACATCATGTCTCAGGTAGAGAAAGGTTTTGAAGTCATAAGTATCTATTTAAGAATCAAGCTCTATCACTTATTAGGACTACAATCTCAGGGAGGTTATTAAACTCTCTGAGACTTATTTTCTTTATTTACAAAATATGAAAAATAATAGCATCTACTACCTCTTAAAATAATTATAAAATGAGAAAATACATGTAAGAACACCTACTATATTACCTGAATCTATAAAAAACAATTACAACTAATTTTTTTCTATTATTGTATTTTAGCACATGTTCATCTCTGTTACACCATTCAATATAAATATTGGTGTAGAAAAATCAGCATTGAACCAGTTAATACAAGTTTATTCTTTTTTCATTCATGGATAAAGCAAGTAGTGTAATCAAAAGAGCAGGTGACATCAGCAACCAGGAAGTCACAGGAACTGGAGGGCCAAACACCAGAGTGAGTCATTGGTATTAGAAAGAAAATTAATATTTGTTTAGTATCTTCTCTGTGCTACAATGAACTCTTTATACACATTTAATTATCACAATGGTACTATAGGAAAAATATTAATATCTCCATTTTATAAGTGAGAAAAATAAGGCACAGAAAATTATGTTCATGGTCACAAACTTGGTAAGTGGCAGAGTAAAAGTTTGAACTCAAATATGGCTAACTTTATAGCCATACCTTTCAACATACCAGTAACAGTAAAAGTCTGGCATCAAGTGAGCTAAACACCTTAGTCAGGGTAAGAATTTATTCCTGACTAGAGAACTTGATTCTCTAGAGAATTTATTCCTGACTTGAGAACTTGGGTGCTCAACTGGAATCTGTCTCTAGGACACTTGACTGTGACCTCCAAGAACACAAGAATTAAGTCTTTTATCTTTATATAAGCAATGGAATCTTCACACACAGCTTCTAATACAGATTCTTTATTTGTTAAGCTATTCCTCTAGTATATCCATTGATATAACAAGTTGTCTTTATCTTTTTTGTGTAATCAATTTCTAAAAATTTGTTGGAAATTTTCCAGTTTTGCTTATGTTCTTTACCAAAAATAATCCATATTGTAATTATGACATATCAAAGTGGAAAAATGAGGTTAACTCACTTAAGTTAGTCATAGGCTGTCCTATGTGGTCTGTCTTCAACCTTCCCCTGGGACGAAACTTCACCCACGATCTGTTTCCTGCTCCCCAAGTAGCTTGATTCCCTATTGGTACCAGTAGTTTTATGACATTCCCAAGACCTTGTTAGTTAAAACAATTGACCATATTTAGATTATGGAATTGAAAAGACTATCTATTTTTTCCATGTAGCTCTTTTAGCATTTTCTTGGAAAAACACTAAAAAAAAAAAAAGGCAATATTCATCCAGCTAAAATTTACTTATATCATACACATCCCAGTGATTTATCAATTATGATTCCAATACCTTCTAGTGATTTATAGGATTCTATTGATATATGCTTCATTATTTTTTCTGGATTTTACTGACAATGATTTTCATGAGGCTTAAAATCAGAGCATCTACCTTCAGACCTTGAGGTGAACAAATGAAGCATAAAAGTACATATTTCTTTCTGGTAGAAAAAGGCCTTTTTTCCCCCCAGTCTCCCGGTAAAGAAACCTTAGGGTCAAGGGTGATGTTTACTTCTATCTTTGATTATGATATTTACTTTATTAGTCCTATAATTTTCCTGAAACTCTGTCTTGAATTCTTTATCTTGCCACATTTTTGATAGACTCTTTCATTGCTAACAATAACAATGACAGTTACATGTATTTGTTGGGCCGTTAATATAGATTGAAAACTTTTCTATGTGATATACATGTATTAAAACATTTAATACTCACAAGGCTCTAATAATGTAGGTACTGTTATTATCATGGTTTAATCTATAAGCAAAGTACTCAGAAACTTCAGGCTGTCCATGACCTTATAGTTGGATAGGAGGGAAGTATTAGAATAATTTTCTGGTGTTTTCCTTTTAATTTTATTTTTCTCTTTTTACATCTAATCTACAGTGGTGGGCAAAATACACTGATAAGCAATTCTTACATTAAAATGTCACCGTATCATTCTTCTCATCCGCAAGAGTCAGTAACTCCTACTTAATGTCTACTCCATCTGTTCTAATCATTAGCTGTCTTTAAGGTTCTGCTCTGTTTTGTACTCTCTGCCCTCTGGCCTCCTCAATATCTTAGTCCTTTCCCCCATCTCTCATTTCCAATACAAATATGTTTTCACAATTTTTCACTCAGAACCCTTGGGGGCTGAGAATAGCAGAATTCAGAAATTTTTGGATCTTGGAGAGATACTAATGGAGTCATATCTGTGTATTATGTAGCATTACTATTTGGATCTGAGGAAGCATCTTTAAATAAAGATTAATATTTTTGCAGCTACATATGTAAAGACTCAGACTAATTGGGATATATGAAGATTATTAAAATCATCAGTTTAGGTCCTATTTTACCAATAAGCAATTTATAAAAACTTTCAGTTTTCAGAAATCTGTAGATTCAGGACTAATTATTAGAAGTTATAGAATTGTACCACGTTCATTATATGAAAGTCATCATGTTACCTAAAATGTAACCCTATTCCCACACTCACATATATAAATATTATTATATACAGCTTATATAATGTATTATACACAGCTTAAGTCCACACCATGAACTCCACCTATGAATCCTATGTGAACTACAACCCCAAGTATTATTTTCTTCAGCACTTAAAAGCTAATCAATACATTTTAACATTAGATGAGTCTGTACCTCATATGTATTCATTTTTCCCAACTAGACCCTGAGAAAATAAGGACTAGACTTCATGTCTTATTTTATATCACCCTATAACAAGGCGGAGTCACATAAGAGTTTAAATTGCTGTCTGCACATTTTTTTAAGGGCTCCAGGAGATTACTGGATTGACCATGTTTAGCAAGGTGAATCAAGTTTATGTGGAATATTGACAGAGAGATGAAAGTTACTTGAGTGACTAGTTATGTTTTCTTTCCTCATCATGTATTAGATTGACTCTTATCATTTTCTTTATTTATATAGAGATGTTAAGTTAATTATTGATATTTTCAGAAGACCGTTGTAATACAGCCGTATGTCACTTAATGATGGAGGTCTGTTCTTAGACATGGGTCGTAGGTGATTTCCTTGTTATGTGAACATCACAGAGCACATTTTCACAAATTTAGATCATACAGCCTGCTACTCACCTGGTTGTGATAGCCCATTACTCAGAGGCTCCAAACCCATACAGTACGTTACTACACTGAATACTGTAGGCAACTATAATGCAATGGTACATATTTGTGTATCTAAACATATCTAAACATAGAAAAAGTTCAGTAAAAATAGAGTGTTATGTTATGGAACCACCATCATACATGTGGACCACTGTTGACCAAAACGTCATTCTGTAGTACGTGACTGTTTATCTATCAGTCAGGTCACCAGATGGCTAAGGGAGTACTTTGAAGGCAACCATAGTGAGATTCAACAATGAGGTATGCACCACTTTTTCTAGGATGAGTTTGTAAACTTAATTGTCAGACCTCGTATTTCACCTAATTTAAATCAGGAAGGTGGATTTGTTGAGGCTTTTCAAGAACTGAGGAAAATGGATCACCTCGCTCCTTAGCATGTGATGCATGAGTTCTTTTACCACAGATTACTGTAAAGAACTAACCTGGTGTTGAGCTTTCCAGACCATTCACATTAATGAAAGAGAATTTTTCCCAGGGAATATTTATCTTCCATATAATACATTTCCAGGACTTTGAGTATTTAGCCAGTTTCATGTGATTGCTCAGTAGGAAATAGGATAGCCAAGAGAAGTTAAAGTGCCAAAGTTGGAGACTGCATTGACCCTGGGATAATGCACAGACCTGGGGATGATGTTCTGACAGCATTTTAGTTGTAAAAAGCAAAAGAAAAACTAACAGAGGGAGGCAATCAAAGGGATTTGGTAGCAAGCAGCTGATGGTGGTACTTCATGTTGGAAAATTACATCAAAAAGTGTCTGGTTAATCTGTTAATAGAAGAGCTTTTAAAAGGCTAAATTTCATACAGTAAACTATCTAAATCTCCTGCTGACACGTGAAAACCAAATGATGTCTACTCTGGCTCTGAAACAGGTGTTTGATGCTGAAGAGGTGGGAAGGCTCTCAGGTGTGCTTTTTGATGTGAAAGAGATGAATCCAGCTGATGTGTCATATAACTTCTGACATTTTTTTCTTCTTGATACCAACTAACATTTTATCTTTTACTCCCAAATTCTGTTTTTTAAATCTATTTTTAAAACAGTCTATTCATATATGTGTGGTTTTACAGGAGAATCGTTATTTGCCTTGTCAAATATTCAGCTTCTTCATCTCTAAAATGGGATAATAATTGCACCTTGCAGGGAAAGTTTGAAGATTAAATTTGTTAAGACATGTAAAGTGCTTTTACGAAGTAACTTTGTAAAACTTAACTAGAATGAAGATGATTCTGTCAATGGTGCTGAGGGCTCCACTGGTGAGGAAAATAGGGAACAAAGAGAGTAAGAAGATGAAGAACGAGGAAAAATCAGCAGGAGCAGTAGAAGTAAAATGAAAAAAAGCATGCAACACTGCCTCAGTTCTTTCCTACTTAAATTCAAAGCATTTTTTCTTTCATGAAACCATGTACTACAGAAATCTAAATGCCAGCTCTACCGAATATCCATATATATGTCCACGACTAACTATATAAAGCAATAGGATTTAAAATTTATGAGCATGGGCTTTGAAACTGCAAAAACATCAGTTTAAATCCTCACTGCAAAACTTACCAGTTTTATGACCTGGCATAAATTACTTAAGTGTTCTGAATTTTAGCTTCATTTGTAAAAAGAAGGCTATTAATAACTTGTACTTTGTGGGTTGTCAGGAGCTTGAATAAAATGAAGACTGGGAGCAGAATTAGCATAATGCTTCTGATATGGTATGTGTTTAACAAATAGTGGTTACTTCATTTATATTTATTGTATAGTATTATATTCTCTTGAAATACATTTTTACTGACACAAAAGGATTAAAAACTCTGATGTTACTGAAGTGGACCATGAGTGCATGCTGTCTCTCTGTATGTAATATAATCTTGCAGAAGTCACCTACTAGACTTCACGGCTATTAAATCATGAGTATATGCCTTGTGTGTGCAAGTGTGTGCACTTGCATGTGCAAAAATGAGAGAGAGAGAGGGAGAGGAAAGGGCAAGGGTGAAAGAGTTGGATGAGAGAATACTGAGCATACTGGCCAAGCACAGTAACTTATGCCTATAATCCTAGGACACTGGGCGGCCAAGGCAGGTGGATAGCTGGAACTCAGAAGTTCAAGACTAGCCTGAGTAAGACCCAGACCCCATCTCTAATAAAAATAGAAAAACAAACAAACAACCAACATAAACAGGTGGTTATTTCATGGTGGGTGCCTGTAGTCCCAGCTACTCTGAGGCTAAGGCAGGAGGATCACTTTAGCCCAAGAACGTGAGGTTGCTGTGAGCAATGGTTACACCATAGTATTCTCTCTACCCAGGGCCACACTGTTCAAAAAGAAAGAAAGAAAATACTGAGCATGTGTTGTAATGTTCTCTTGGTTGTTGATTAACTGATCAATGAGAAGTTCACTATTTTGTCTCCCCATGATCTTTATGTTTTTGTATGTACAAAATAGGTGGAAACCTTCTGACTCTCATGTTCTTGGGAATATACTGCCGTGACTTCTATACTGAACTATGAAATGATTGTTTTTCTTCTTGAATGGGAATGTGCAATCATTCCTAGATAGAAAGGAAACTTTCGGGGATTAATTAGAAAGGCTCGATTCCAGTAATGAGCAGAATGGAAGTGATCTGCTACCTGTAATATTTGAGGAACAGCAGGAAATATTAATTTGTGAATATTTTGGCAAACTTTTAACTAGAACAGAAAACTTTCAGCAAATTTGTAGGTATAATAAAGTAACCCATGTGCTGAACTATTGTGCTGATTTCTACCAATTTATTTCTAATTTATAGGCATTTTAAAATTATATCCAGAGCCTCTTTTTTATACTGTCTAGCATGAAAAATATTGTTAAGATTAAATGAGCAGCATTTTTTTCTCAGTTCTGTGCAAACCACAGATGTCTATGTTTGATTTTATTTCTAACAGTGAGATTGAAATTCCATTTTAATATGCAGAACTGTAGCCCAGGGAGTAATAAAATACAGAGTGTTTTCATTAGATGATGGCCCTGCACCTCTAGTTAACAGGAAAGCTGATTCATCAAACGGCAACCATCAAGACAGCATTAACTAAGGCCTGGAATGAAAACACGAGATTGGGGTGAAAATTACCTGTTTTGCATCATGTAATTGTAAGTTTGGAGAAATTCCTAGTTTGTGGCATAAAATTGTTTCCAGGGATGCATGAGTGTTTTCTGTAAATTTGCTGCAGATGGTCCAGAGATTGAACATTTTCTGCATTTCAAAGAGATCTTAAATTTTATTTTAGTTGCCACTAATTTAAAGAAAGGAAAGGTGAATGCCTTCATGCTCTCTGCTCCCCTTCAGAAAAAGAAATGATCAGAAGAAATTCTGTGTTTGAATTTATCTCTCAAATATTTACATGCACAAAATAAAGAGTTGGAATTTGGGGCCATCTTATTCTAGAGGAATTCACAGGTAAGGGATTCTATCTGCCAGTCAGAATGTCCCCATGGACTGCAGGCAATAAACTGACATGATTTCTTCTGATTACATAATTGATCAGTAAAAAACGGAGTAGCTTTTCTTTTCCTAATAAATTCTAATGCATTCTACCATAAAAGCAAAACAAGTAAGAACAACAATAAAGCTCACAACAAAAAATACTCAAGCTTTCTGATACATGTAGTCATTATAGTTTGTCATAAAATGTTAAAACTAGAAGAAACTATAAAGATCATCTAATTCACTGGTTTTAGTCTGTTCCATGGAGTTGCCTTAGGGGCTGTGTGATGTGGGAAGAGGAGAATTGAGAGAAGAGTAAATGGGAGTCTGTCTTTGCGTGCACCACACCTTTCTCTCCCCTTTAACTTCAATCAGATCCCCTTCATTTTACTTGCTTAACCTAATCAGTTCTAATGAAGGATTGATTTTCTTGGAAAATTTATTCAACTGTTTAAGATATTTGAAGTACTTAACATAGTCATATTACCTATTATCTAAAACTTTGCTAGCAAGCGGCAAAGCCAAGACTAGAATTCTAATGCTTAACAGTACTTACATTTTTTTTGTTTTAAACTATGTTATGGTATTGATTTATTACAATGGGATCAGTGTTTGTATTCCCATATAGTACATCTGTTCGGCACATTAATAAGTCGATGCTATGTATGATTTTATTGCTAACTTAAAAGTATACATCTGTTATATGTTATATTTATGTAACATAAATGGCATATTCCCTGAATGTAAATGCCCTATTTAACATACTGTAATTTTTTATGGAAAAAAAAGCAATTTTAACAAAATGAGGACCAAATTTTATACTGTGGGTAGAACTCACTTTTCAAATATAAGATTGGATGATTAAAAACCAAGCATGAGAACTCAAGGTAATAGAGAAGAAAAGTAAAAACAACCAAACAATAATGCTGATTTATTGACTAGTCATTTTAATTGGACAATACTTACCAAAAATATTATCCAGGTCAAGTGATTTAACCAAATGTTGAATTTGGTGCAGAAAAATCAATTTGTGCATATGTGACATACATGCAATTTAAAAAATCAGTGAATAAATCAAGACAACAGAACAATTTGTATACAGAATTGTTATTATTCTTGTGCTTTCAAGTGAGATTTAAAAAAGGCCTTTGGGAACCGTGGCCCTATGTAGACGGTACATTCGAATTACTCAAGAGAAGATGGGGGTGGAGGCAGGTGGTCGCTGTGAAGGAAAAATTTAGTCTGAAGTTACAGGGTTGATGGATACAGTAAACTAGATGAATTGAGCTGTGGTGTAGTGCTTTACTCTGATCACTGTCAGTGCCCAAAGATCCTGTGCCATCTAGAATGACTGTGTAGATGGCTCAGGAAGCTAAATGCTAGGATCCTCCGCCTTAAAAACTCAGTAAAAACCTCTCAAGTCAGAATTATGATGGGTTGAGAATACTTTGTTAGGGCATCTCTGTGACTTGTCCACAGAAATATTTGATTGTTGGTGGCAATTGTTTCCAGACAATGGTTTATATAGCAGAAAGATCAAGGCAACTCAGCGAATTGTAGTTGCATTCATTTTTATATTTCTAAAGCAAAGAAGCCCCTGAAGGTTTTTTCTTTTTTTTTTTTATATGGACAGTAGAACCTCTGTATAACAAACTGGTCACCATAAGGAGGAGGTCAACATAAAAACTGGACTACTGTATTGATGCATACGTGTGGGACATGTCAGTCTACTAAGTTAGGTCAGTTTAAGGAAGTGGTCAATGTAGGCAGACGGTCAGTTATGGAGTTCTCTGTATATATGATGCAGGACAACCTGAAAATAGATGGATATTAGAATTTTTGTCAATCTGTGCCATCTTGAGGAAAAATGTTAAAAACCAGCATTTTTTATACATTCAGAGTTGTAGAATAGTTTATTCCAGTTACAAAGGTATAAATTGTTCCTCTTATTCCACCTGTCTCCTTAACAAAGTTGAGGTTAGTGTTAGACTACAAACACATTTTCTTCCTTGATATTGTACTGATTAATTATGATGTGTCTGGAACTTGTTGCTTTTGTTTAAAGAGTGTTATATTTGTTTTAGACTTAGGCAGTTAACAAACAGAGCAATGTGATCTTTTGAAACTTGTTCTAAGTGTTGATAGGGCAAATCAAAGGCAGGAATAATTATAGGGTCAGTTTACTCAAACTCTTAAGAAATTCCCTGAGGTCTACTATGGAGAGAGGTGACAAAGCTTTTTTCTTCTCTTCCACACATTGGAAAGGGTTGTCGTGAGCCGCATGTTAAATACACAAACGCTAAGGAAAGCTGATGAGCCACAAAAACGTCATGCATACTTTCCCTGATATCCAACACCACAGATGAGCAAAATAGTCCTCCAACAATTTTCATGTGCCATGGACAAAGGTAGGACACGCCTGAGACTCTAGACTATTCATTGTTGAGTTTCACTTTGGCTGGATGGGCTTTCCATACACTATTTCCAAAATCCATGAGCTCCATTAGTCATTCAGTTTAGAGCAACTCTGTACTTCTCTCCTTGGATGGTGTTCTATACCTGCACTTATGGCATCTCCTCCAACATATGCAAATGGAAGTATTCTGACAAAGACTCCATGAACACCCATGCACATCTTTAAAGCTTTTCTTTTTCCTGTGCACTTCTACAAATTTCAGGGTCTCTGACTTCTTGGCCTCTGAGGCCTATCTCTTCGACTTAGTGAAATTGTTCTTCCTTGCTCAGGTTCCCCTTTGTGTGTCTTGAGACCTGGACAGTATCTCCAGATGGAATGCCAGTTTAACCTTAGAGACCACATTCATTGTTTTCTTCCCTCGGGAATCATAATCTTGTGTTTTGTTCAATCTGTGTAAAGAACTTTTTCTTTTTTTGAGACAGAGTCTTAAGCTGTCACCCTAGATAGAGTGCCATGGCATCACAGCTCACAGCAACCTCCAATTCCTGGGCTCAAGCGAGTCCTTCCTTGCCTCTACCTCCCAAGCAGCTGGGACTACAGGCGCCTGCCACAACGCCAGGCCATTTTTTGGTTGTAGCCATCATTGTGGTTTGGCGGGTCCAGGCTGGATTTGAACCCGCAGGCTCAGGCGTGCATGGCTGGCACCTTAGCCTGTTGAGCCACAGGCGCCGAGCCTGTAAAAAATTTTTGTAATGTATTAATCTAGTTTTCTAGATTTTTTGGTGGTAAGAAGTGCTAGTCTGATACCAGTTACTTTATCATGGCCAAAGTACAGGTCCATGGTACATTTTTAAACTTGTTTTTGATTTATATTTTTAGGCACCAGGAGGACTTAAATCTTTTGAACTTGGGTGTAACACCCCTTGTTTACAGACTAACATTCCTTGTGTACAATTTGGAAAGGTCAGAATTTATGAAGTCTATTTGTTATTATTTTTTTTTTACATCAGTATTCCCAACACATTAATCCTATCTATAGAATGATTGATACTGCTACTTTATTTTATTTTTTTCTCACTGAAACTATAATTTAGTTTTAGTAAAGAGGAAGAAAAAAATTAAAAGAGCATTTACTAGTGGTGTTTATTAAAACGTAACTGTGATATTTCGAAGTACATATTTAGTCCCTATTTCCTAACACATAGCTCCTAAAACCCTTGGAAACAGTGAAGTGATAAGAGTGTGTGCTGCATGTTAATGAGATGACTGGTGGGTGGCAAATTCTCGGTAGCTGCAGGGTAGGATGGCGGCTGATTAGCAGGAAGGCCAAGGCATGATTAGAAGTTGTGACTTTTAGGCCTCCAACCCCCAAACTGATTACCAATGGCCAATGATTTAATCAATTGTGATTACATATTGAAACTTCTATAAAAACCCAAAGGAGTGGGTTGGAGAGAAGCTTCCAGAGAGCTGAATTCAGGTTCCTGGAGGAGGGTTTACCAAGAGGACAAGGAATCTCTGAATCACTTCTCCAATACTTTGCCCTGCGCATCTCTTCCATCTGGCTGTTCATCAGTATCCTTTGTAGTATCCTTTATAATAGACTACTAAAGGTGTTTCTCTGAGCTCTTTGAGCCATTTTAGACAATTAATAAAACCCCCCAAAGGGTCTTGGGAACACAGATTTATAGTCAGTTGGCCAGAAGCACATGTAACACAAACACTTGGGATTGGCCTTGGAAGTGGGGACAGTCTTACTTGACTGAGCCCTTAACCCATGGGATCTGACACTATCTTCAGGTGGATAATGTCAGAGCAGAATTGAAACGGAGGATTCCCAGCTTGTATTTACTGTAGGGTGTGCTATAGAATCAGCTGCAGAACTGATTGCTTGCTTGGGGGATGGGGAAAACACATACATTCGATCACAGAAATGCTTTGTGTTGTGAGGGTATAGAATGAGAAACTGAGTTTGTTTTTTTCTGTATCTGCACTAACCCATTTGGCATTAGCCTCTCCTAAAACTTGGTAAGGACATGATGGAATCTGATCACATTTATATGGCTTCTTATTTTTAGGCAGCATCATATTTCCATCACGACAAAAAAGGTGCAATATTGTCCCAAATTTCAATTTAGAATAAAATGTGTGTGCATGTCTATACTCTGATAAATAAGCATTTATTGTTTCATATATTCTCATGAATTCCACTGGAATAAAAAGATGTTTTAACCGTGGCCATATTGCAATTTGCAATTTTTTTTAAACAGTTTCAGACTGACAGAGTCCAGCTTCAACATTTCCCTGCAGCTATTTATAAGTGATTATTGCATAATTATTCCCAGAGGATAAGGCAATTTAGGATAGTAACAGCTAAGCGACATCATTTCAAGAGTGTTTGAAGTGAAGAAGCAAGGGCCCCTGTCTTCTTTTCCTTGGTGACTTTGCTTAGACTGTTAACTCTCATTATTTTCAATTTCAAAAGAATAATAACTACTTCTGCCAAACTTTGATTCACTCAGCCATGGTAAACATGTGACTTTGAACAAATTATTTCTTCCCCATTTTTTCTCACTCTCCACTTGTACAAAATAAATATAATTATAGTACTTTGTTCTCACTGTTGCCATAAAGACGAAGGATAAAGTCTTTGATATATAGTTGTATTGTAACAAATGGAATTATTAATCTTCCAAAAGGAAAGTCTATTTATTCAAGGAAAGAGTAAAGGATCTTGTGAAAGAATGGGGTGTATTGTGCTCTTGGGAAAAATAAGCCCAAACTGTCAGGGACTCAGTGGAATGTTTTCTGGTTTTATGGACCTTAGTAAGTATGTATGGCTTAATAAAGACTTGAGAATGAAAAAGAAGGAAAGCCACACATGCCTAGGAGTCTCTCTTTCAGTCTCAAAGTGAGGTTATGTCAGCACTGGATTCATTTCCCAAAAGGACTTATTCCCCATCTACCCCACAATTAACATATTCTGTCAAACTTGATTCTTTTTTTATTTTTTACCCACTATTAGATGTGGCTGAGGAAAAATGAACACAGAACGAATATTTATTAAACAATTACCAGGCAGTTGGTTATAGGCACTTTATACGCTTTGGCATTCAACTCTCACAACAATACTGTGAGGAAGTAATGTGTTTTAAATTCTAGACTGACATGGAGGCACATACAGTTAGCTTACCTAGTTTGCTTTTGTAGGACCAAAGTCTGAGTTGTAGAGTTTCCTTCACTCAGCAAACGCTCAGTGTAACCATCCAATGTACCCGCGGGGTGGGAATTGACCCATCCTCTCCCCTCCTCCACCCTATGTGAATATCACTGACTTTTCTGCTGGTTTGAGGCTGTTAGTGTTAATCTACTAGTTCCAGTTTAGCACTGAGAACACGTGGTGTTTGTTTCTCCATTCTTGTGATACTGGTTTAGGAGAGTGATCTCTAATTGTGAAGAAGTAACTTATTACCTCATGCTACTAATGTGGGGCGGGAGCTTAGGGAAATCATGTCATTCAAGGTCTCATAGTTCATACATGGCTAAAGATTTAAACTCAGGTCACAGCCACTCAGAGAATCACTTTCATTTTCTGGCTTCACAAGTCAATTATTTATCTGCTCCTATTCTTACTACCATGTCCTATTCAAGATTGAATACTTTGGACCAAACTCACGCCTAATACATAAGAGACAAAATTATGTGTTTGTTGAATGAATGAACATTTTTCAAACTCTCAAAACCTTTGCAAAAAATATATTAACTCTTAAGATTTTTTTTTCCTCTGGGCAGATAGGGAATAAGGTAGTATCAGGCAGGAAGGTGATACATTTACATTATCACCAGGAAGGTTATAAAATGTAAATTCTTTTACATACTTCACTGTTTCTAAAATACTGTAGGGAATACACAGTGCAATTTAATCATTGGTGGCCAAATAAGTGTATTGCCTTCCCTTCAATACTGTTAGAACTCAGAGATATTTTTACTTATATTTCTCCTTGAAAGAAAATTTTAGACAATGGACTTTGTTAACACTTATGTTGAAGAAATTACTGCTAGAAGAATTGCAAGCCAAACTCTGGATTCAAAAGCAAGTTGCAATCAAGCATCATGTGGTAGCCACATGCCTACCAAAAGCAGTTAATTTTTTTTTTTTTTTTTTGCCGTTTTTGGCCAGGGCTGGGTTTGAACCCACCACCTCTGGCATATGGGGCCAGTGCCCTACTCCATTGGGCCACAGATGCTGCCCAAAAGCAGTTAATTTTTTTGGGGGGGGGGGTTGTAACTTTGGTTGAGTTTATTTACAAATTTGTTGGATTTTACAATGAGGTAAATACACAGAGCTTATTGTATATCTTAATATGTTTGTACATATTTAAGTTACATTACAATTAATATATTTCAAGTCCAACATTAGGGCTCTTGAAAATTTTTAAATAGTCCATAAATTACATTTGAAACATATAAAATTGACTAGTCTAATATATAAAAGAATAAAAAAAAATCAACATAGACATTACCAACAGTCAGGCAGAAGATGCATGGGTGTTTAGAAAGATGTTGGCATCATAATTAGAGAAATAATAATTTTACCTTCAGCTGAAACTAGTTTATAAAGCACTTTCCATGCCAGGAACTGTACCAGTGGCCATGGTCAAGAGGTAGGGAAGGAAAACCAAGAGGAATACGATCGTGGGCCCTTCGAGGCACTCAGTCTGAGGCAGAAGGCAGTGCTGCTCCAGGTAACGGTGATTAACACGGTTTACAGGACTGTCTCATTCAAGGCTCAGAACAACCCCGGCAACATTTTTCCCCTATTTCACTGATGAGGACACAGAGGACCCCGTGGGCAAGAGTGAGGCACCCTGAGGAAAGCACATGAGAAAGCTTCCAGAGTAAATACTATTTCATCTGGGTCTCTCAGGATGACTAGGAGTGCACCACTCAGCACAGAGGGGGAAAAGTGCTCCTGTCCAAGTGAACAGTATGTGTACAAAGACATGGGGGCATGCAAAAGCATGGTTTTGCTAAGGAAGGGTACAAGGGCTGAAACTGACCCTAGGAGGACATGGTCCGAGATAGCTGCTTAGAAAGAGTTCAGCCCTTAGCACCGATAGTGAATCGAATCATGTCACTGGACCAAATCTTTTCAGACTGGTAGAAAAGCAGGGTTTCCTGAAGGTTCAGAACCAGGCTGCTTCTTCCCACCAGGGTTACTCTGTGCATGGCACAGCAATCACAGTATGTACAGTGACAATGATGGTTCCCTGCTAGAGGAATTAAATTTCCTTGTGCTAAGAGAATCTGATAAAGAAGAGTAAAGTGTCTTGAGGAAGGGCATCTTTTCCTAACTCACACAAATTTGCCCTATGCAGTGGTAAGCCAGCTCTTACTGCTACTCCCTCTTGAACTGGGTAGAACTTAGTTTCCACTCACCCACTGTGATTTTATTTGGCCTTTTCGTGGTTCAAATGCATCATATTAAACCTGCTCCAAGCAGTTTTATACCCTATGTCTCCCCCTCCTATTCTATGAGATTCCATCTTTTCTAAAAGCAGTTAATTTTAAACAAAGTTTAAATATGTAAAGACCAGAGTATGTTGAGATTAAATTTTAGGAGTCCAAAGAAAGTGATAGTTAGGTACATTGTCACTTATGCAAACCTTCTCAGAAGGACAGAAAATGAAAATATTGCCTATGAATGTCTTTCTTTCTTTTTAATTTTAATTAAATCTTGGTTGTGTACATAAATGCAATCATGGGGTACAACATACTGGTTTTATATACAGTTCGAAATATTTTCATCGAACTGGTTGACATAGCTTTCAGGGCATTTTCTTAGTTATTGTGTACAGACATTTATATTCTACATTTAGTAAGTTTCTTACTGCATTTCCATTCCTCCTCTCCACCAGCAAAATGAACGCTTCAAAGCATCAGCCCTCTGGTTGTTATCACAAAGGAAAAAAACAGCAACTTGTGCCTACATAGAGAGCCTGGTTATAACATAATGCAAATTCTTAGCAATTTTGCCTTCACCACTATCTGGTCCCACAGATGATTATCATCTGCTGATGTGCATGTACAAGGTGACTTCTTTGCAATAAGGGAGAGCAAAGAGCTCATTACAACCGGAATTAGCAACTCCTGCAAAGACTGTGGCAGAAGGGTCAATATTTTGAAATTAGATATCCAAGTTTCATGTGGAGTTATATTTGATTTTATATACCAAATGCTGTTTTTTTCTGACAGATAATATCAAATATCATATTAAATTCACAAAGTAAATTTTTATCTTCCATCAGTGGAACTTCATGAAACAATATAGTTGGATTCTGCATCTTGGCTGTTTAGATTCAGGCTCCAGTCCACTGCATACTTCCTGTTTTGACCTTGAGCAAATTCTTTAATGTTTCAGTTCCTCAGTTTTTTTATCTGTCACACAGGTATAATAATTTGTGCTTATACATTGCTATGAAGACTAAATGAAATACATAGAGCTCTTCATATGAAATGTAACATTACTGACTGTTCAATAATTAGATATTATTACACATTCTCAATGTTAGCTTCCCAAACTAGATGTACTGCCGCTTTCTGAGAAACTATAAATACATTTTACTCCACATTTTACAGCAAATAGAATTGAGGACTGCCCTTTCTACTGCTGATTCCTTTGAAATGGGAGAACTTCTTTAGCAGATGACATTAGGGTAAGATCTTTCTTCTTACTGATGACAGTTTGGGAGAAGACAATGTTGGTGTGTCCATAGTCACACAGTCCCATTTTGCTAATAGATAACATAATTGCATCTTAAAAAATTGAACTTAGGTATCTATATCCTTCCTAATTTTATTGCTCAGGAGTGGTATTTGCTCATGCATTTTCTACTGCCCTATACTAAACGCATCTGAGATCGTCAATGTTCAGTGAGGTTCACTGTTTTCTCGGTTCCAAAGTTTTCAGCTGTACCTGATCGAGCCTTCATCATGAGCCCAAGTGATTTTGATCAGGGGTGAGTAGGAAAAAGGTGAGAGTAGGAGAGTCCATGGTGGCTCCGTGTCTAGGACTACAGATGACTATAAATCTTGTGTTTATGGCATTTGAGCAATGCTTGCTCATCTAGTGGTCAAGGCGTATTTTCCCTAATGCTTTGTGAGCCTTATTAGCTAGAGACTGATAAGGTTGGTAAATAAAAAAATAGGGGTGGGAAGTGAGGGGTGATTGTATCTAACAGTACTGTGTAATGAAAACAGAAAAATGTTGTTAGATTTCTCCATTATGTAAAAGCACTTACTCTGGACTGTTATTGCTAGTGGCTCACAAATGAAATTAGAGCTGCATATGAATTTTACATGTATATCTCAATATTTAAAGAAGATATTAGCTGATTTCCTCCAAACCTCTTCTGAGCCTTTGCAAAAGATCCATGTCTTCTTAATCACTTCTTCAATATTCTTCGCACATTTTTTTATATCGATCTTTCCTTCATTTACCACGTTCTAAGTATTTGAAGGCTGGCATTATTAGGAGAAAGAACAGCCTAAAATAAATGGGAAAATAGCATATTTCCTATCATCAGCTTCCTAGGCATTTAAGGGAATTCGAAGAAGACAAATAATAAATATTTTTAAATGGTAGACCTATAGAAGAACCTCAATTGCTTTTTTTCTTTGTTTGTTTATTGCCAAGCCCCACTTGTTTATGCCAGTCCAAATTACCTATGAATTATACAAATTCTTGTCTTGAATGCCTGCAATGATTTACTGCAATTGATCACCATAGGTAGTGTAACATAATGGCTACCAACTTCCAAATCTTTTTTAGCTCTAGCCACACCTGGAGTACACAACTTCTAATTCTTGATCTACACATTTCTGAGTTCAAATCCAGCCTCTCCCAATTACTTTTGAGTAACCTTACAAAAATTATTTTTGCTATGTCTTATTTTTCTTTAGCTGATAAATGATCATAAATATTATTCCAACACACATATAAATTGTTTTAAGAATTAATTGGATTAACATCTTAAATACTAGCACAATGCCAATGCTCAAAAATGTTAACTATTTATATTACTCAAAACCACCATATTACTCAAACCCCATAAAGCTTGATAATCTTTCTTTGCATCAGTCCATTTCCAAACTCTTGCATTTTTTGCTCCGACTTTGATTCGTTCTTCTAACCATTCTTACTTGCTCTTTACATACTTTTCTCCTGGTACCTCAGTATCTTCCTCTCTCTCTCTCTTTCACAAACACACCTGCCCCCCTTGACTTTGCCTGCCTTTTAAGGCTTAACTCTTTCATTTCATGTGTTAACTCAATGTTCAAATATCAAGTAGGTCAAAATCTGGTTTAGGTTGTTCATTCACCAAAGTTGTCCATGGTATTTTTAAATTTTATTTATTTAGTTTTATTACTTAGACATAATAACTCACACAGATTATTAAAGAAAAGAATACAAAAACAAATGAAGAAAAATTTGTCTGCTTTCTGACTAGACAAGGAAAATATAGATTTATAGCTTTTCATATATCTACATCCTATCTCTATTTTGCTAAATGGTTTAGATAGTTAGCTATCATCAAACTGAAGAATCATAGCGGTCGTCTACTTACTCAAACAACAGAGTATAGTTATAAATGAAGCTTCTCATTCTTTCACTTTTCTTCATCAATCATGGGAATTCAGGAGATGGGTATTCTTTTGAAATGTGAAATAAAATTTGAGCATTTGTAACCTTAAAAATAGAATCCTAAAATCTCTTCCCTTTTAACATATGTCCAATTCTTCAGCCCATAAATTATAGGCTGTTTCCTATGAATTTTCACAGAGACATGGTAAAAGATAAATCAGGACTAAAGATTTCCTTACCCTGATTTGCAAGATAATGCATATATGGCATTGTAGATTTAAGAAGAGGCTGCTGAGTGAAGGGTCAGGGATTTAGAATTCAGCCCCAATCCAGTCCTCAACTTCTTAATGCTTTTAGCTCATCACTTAGCCTTTATGGACTTCAACATTGTAACAAAAGGCCATGAAATCTTTGAAGGAAAAAGGAAATCTTTATTTTCTTCAAGTGAAAGTGCACTGTCTGAAGAACAAATGTAAGTTCTGGCTGTAATTCTGTCTTAGTTCTCAATCAGGTCTGTTTACCCGAATGAAAGAGTCAAATTTGTTTAGCTGAGCTCTGAGGGAGTAGTTCCCAATCCCCAGACCAGAAGTCTCTATCAGATGTTTCTCTCAAAAGGTACTGTTGGCGTGATTGTACAAAGGAAGTATAATGCCAATGTTACAAAATATTAACTATTTATATTACTCAAAATCATCAAACCCCATAAAGCTTGGAAATTTGCATCAATCCATTTCCAAAGGATTGCACAAAGGAAGGTTTTGTTGGCATTTGTACAACTCCTTTCTGAAAACATGTAGTAAGTGCTTGCTGCAGTCATGGCTGCCTGGTTCTGTGTTATCTTTGGGCACCTCGGTTTGCCCTGGGGGAGTCCATTTTGTCTGTCAGCCCAGGGCACACTTTCACAGCACCATCCCCTACATAATAGGGTTGGAGAAATTATTTCTCGGGGGATTTCTAACTTGTCTGTCCAGTAAAACACGATCCTTAGAACTGCTCATATATTTGTGAATCCTAACTGATAATACTTGCATACGTATAGATTTACCTGTATATATGTGTATATACACACACACACACACACACAAAATTTGATTTTGCAAACCTCAGTGGAAATGATATATACAGATTCCTTCCTTTTACATTTCTGTACAAAACAATGGTGGCATACCCAGGGCCATATCCTTTATCACCATGAGATAAATTTTCCCTCAAAGAATTTTAAACCTTTCTTTGATTTGCAGTCAGATTTTTTTTTTTTTTCTGTAGAGACAGAGTCTCACTTTATCGCCCCTGGGTAGAGTGCTGTGGCATCACGCAGCTCACAGCAACCTCCAACTCCTGGGCTTAGGCGATTCCCTTGTCTCAGCCTCCCAAGGAGCTGGGACTACAGGCACCCGCCACAACGCCTGGCTATTTTTCTGTTTTGCAGTTCGGTCGAGGCCCGGCTTGAACCCTCCACCTTTGGTATATGGGGCGGGCACTCTACTCGATGAGCTACAGGCGCCACCCTGCAGTCAGATTTTTAAAATGTTTCTTAATTTGTTTTTTTTCAGACTCATTTCCAGTTTTCTCTATAAAGAATAAAGAGTCCTCATTAAAAATCTGATACCTATAGTTTTACACAGTAGGACATATTGTAATTTACATTATGACTATTTATTGGTTGCTTATTAATATTTTCAATATTGTGACAGTAAACTTTTGATAAAACATCAAAAATGTGTACATAATATAAGAACATATGTATTTCTTAAATAATCCTATAGCTACTAAACACTGGATGTTTATTTTGGTAATAATATATAGAATAATTTTCAAGTGATCCCAAGCTCTACTACACATAGATTAAAAAATACCATCTTAAAAGAATAATCTATTTTTTCTTCTTTATTATAGAACAAATGAAGAAAACTACAAAGTCAAACAAATATAACCTTTTTCTAGACTTTGTTTAAGGCTGAAATTTTAGATACAATACAACTTCAAAGATAAGAAGAAGGCAGTGGCTTCAAAAGATTTAGATGAGTAAAGAGTGATCAGAGGAATGGCTGGGTGCCTGGGATCTATATAAGCCGTAACTTACAAACCACCCATAGAAATGCACCTGTCGTTAATTTAAAATGAAATGTTCTACACATAGAGTTAGGAAAACAACAACCACTCAAGGATGGGAGCGGGGTCAGGGAGGAAGGGAGTGAAAAAAGGAAAAAGAATGAACAACTAACTATTACTGCTCGAACCACACAGGACTTGGAAGGAGCAAAAGAAGCAGCTAAATCAAACACTTAGCTGGAAACGAGAAAACGAAAGCAAACAAAAGAGAATCCAATTACTTTATGTTTGTTTTTGTAAATGGTTTTTCTGTAAGAGGAACAAAAACTATGTTGACTTGTTTTCCTCTGTACTCTACTGCTGAGAGCAGCCAGTACCTTATGAGTAAGTCCAAGCAACTGCTGATACTTCTGCTAATGCTAATTAACCTCCTGCTACAAATATCAACAAACCCACATCTAAGCTTTGTCTGAACATCATTCCCCACCTCCTTATAATTCAAATTGCAATAGTCACCATTCGTTGCTACTTGTCAAACAAAATCACATCAGCAGTAGAAAAATAATATGACAGCCAAGGTCACACTGTCTGTTATTTTCCAGACAGAAAAGAAAGAAAGGCTTAAAATGGCTTCAAGAAGTCAAAATATAATTTCTGTAAGGAAAGATAAATGGGAGATTCATTGTTGGGTGTCAAGGTTGAAAGTTCTGGAGATATTTGGTCTTGCTTAGAATTTTATCTTGTATCAGGAATAATGATGGGAACTGGAAATTCATACATCTGGATTATTTCAAAGGCAATGTATGCAGTTTTCAAAAGTATAAGAGCTCCCTCATACTGCAGTATTTTTGCACAAATGCTCTTTAAGTCTTTATTCATTTAAAAAAATATCTAACTATATAAGCCAAAGATAAACAGAAATTTTCATTCTTTCCTCTCCTTTACTCTCCAAAGTTGAAATAAAATTAGCATCTGCCATAGTTGCTTAAAGCCAAGAAGGCTTGGTCGAAATGATCCTAACATGTAAACTCCACTGCCTCACTTGAGTTTCTTATCAAACTTGCTTTCCCTATCATGTTCCTTCCATTCTCCCTTAAATTTTCAATCTCATCTTCTTAGGACATAGAGATGTTAGCCCAGAAATCTAAGAACTATCCCAGTGATCCAAGAAAGAGCGGGCTTTCTGTTGCAGGAACATATTTTGCATTACTACCCTGACTGTGATTTTTTTCAGTTGGTTGAGATTTATATATAGAACTTAAGCTTGTTTCCAAGATAAATATGTGACACAAACCATGTTACTTTTTGGCAAATGCTCATTAGAGATTTCAGTATTCCCACTTTCTACACACCTTTCTTCCAGGTCATCTGTTCCTGGTCATAGCATGTACTATTATCATTCACAATGGAACAGTATAGTGTGGTTGATGGTAATTCAGAACTTACTGATTGAACAGTATGGCTTAAAACACACAATATAGATGACATCACTCCCATGAAGACCCTTGCTGTCAAACTGTCTTTTCTCCACAGCTGACATGACTCAGGAATATATCAAACAACACTAGTTTCTAAACTTTTGGAATCTTTGAGTCCAGTTTCATTATCCAAAAAAATGAGAATAATGGCGTTCACTTTGCTGAACATTTGAGGAAGACATGGTAAGTCAATAATAGGAAATGTATCAAATAGCTGTGTAAATTCTAAAGATTACAAAAGGCATTTCAATTACTATGATCAATTTTAATCTTGTAAAGAAATCAAAAATTATAGGCTCAGTCCAGAATAGATCACGCATCTTTTAAATTAGTGTGGAAGAGTCAGAACCTTCTTTCCACTGGTCTTTGTCAAAATTCAACCCACTTCTTAAGACCTATCATTTAATGTTTTCTTCTGAAAAGTTTTCTGGTTCCTTCAAAGGTACACATGGTCTTCTTCCACCAAATTCCCATGATGGTCTCCTCTTTTAAAGCCTTTCTTAATTTGTGCCTTACTACTTACCTGGCTAAACTGTAAACCCCCTGAGAGCAGATTTATTTTTATTGAAATTTTGTCCATATTGTGTCATTCAAGGGAAGTCTAATACCACAATATTATTAGACAGCAAGCATCATTATAAATGATGTAATAATGATAGAAGGATCAACTCAGAAAACAGTACTTTGGTGATTTAAAGGCTAATATGAATTTATGGAACAAAATGAACTCCTATTATTTGTGAATTGATTTATTCACTTGTTCAACAAATATTCACCCATCTCTTCTAATATAAAGGGAATGTTTTAAGAACTGTAAGTTATACTGACTTCACGCTTGTAATCCTAGCACTTTGGGAGACTGAGGTGGGTGGATTGCTTGAGCTCAGGAGGTAGAGACTAGCCTAAGCAGACCCATCTCTACAAACATATATTCTGAAGGTTATCTATTTTCTTTAATTGTTGTGACCTTAGCCGTGCAGAAGCTTTTTAGCTTAATTAAGTCCCATTTCTTTATTTTTGTTGTTGTTGCTATTGCCCATGGAGTCTTCTTCATAAAATATTTCCCCAGCCCAAAATCATCAAGAGTTTTTCCTACGTTTTCTTCTGAGATTTTTATGGCTTCGTGTCTAAGGTGTAAATATTCTATTCATTGTGATTTAATTTGTGTAAGTGGTGAGAGGTGCAGGTCCAGTTTCAGTATTTTACTGAATGAGCATTTTATTGGGGTTATCCAGAATGGGAAAAGGTATTTGCATGTTGTTACTCGAACAAAGTGTTGATAATTAGAATCTACAGGGAAATTAATCAACAAATAGAGCAAACAATCCTATCTATCACTGGGAAAAAGACATGAACAGACCCTTCTCTGAAGAAGACAGATGAAAGGTCCCCAAACATATCAAAAAATGCTCATCATACTCAGAGAAATGCAAATCAGTCACCTTGAGATATCACCTAACCCCAGTGAGAATAGCCCACATCACAAAGTCCCAAGGCTGCAGATGTTGGCATGGATGTGGAAAGAATGGAACACTTTTACTACTGGTGGGACTGTGCAAACTAATACAGAAGTAAGGAGAATCTTCAAAGAACTCAAAATAGACCTTCCATTTGATCCTGCAATCCCATTATTAGACATATACTCAGAAGAAAAAATCATTTGATCATAAGGACATTTTCTCTAGATTGTTTTTCACAGCTTAGTTTACAATCACCAAGATGTGGAATCAACTCAAGTCAAGTGCCCATCAATCCATGAATGTATTAATAAAGTGCGGTATATGTATACTATGGAATACTATTCAACCATAAAAAGATGGAAGCTTTACACTTTTGTCTTAAGCTGGATAGAGTTGGAGAACATTCTCCTTACTTGCTTTTCTGTTCTTGTGATTCTCTCAAGTATCACAAGAACAGAAAAGCAAGTATCTAATGTATTTGATTCTAATATGAAGCCAGTAGATGAAGTAATACATGCCCACACAATAGAAAAACTCAATTTAATTCAAGCTGGAGAGAGGAGGAGAAAGGAAGGAGGGAGATTGGTGTGCTCTCACCTGATGGGCACAAAGTAAAGGTACATGGCACACCTCCTGGGTGAGGGGCACAACTACAACAGGGACCTTACCTAACAAACTCATATACTGTAATCTAATATTGTTAGGTTACAATTGTAATCTAATTGTAATTGTTTGTGCCCTCGTATTAATCTGAAATAAAAAATAAATGAAATAAAAGGTGGAGCTGCCACATTTAGTTCAAGTGGCTGATAGCCCATGAGTGAGTGAATCTGACTCATAGCTCGGCTCGCCTAGCCCACCAGCGACTCCATTTCCTAGGCAGCTTTTGACTCAGTTCTCTTGGAGGGTATTTGGAGGATATTTAAAAACTTTGTCTAGTCTACTACACCTGCTACTTCATTTATCTCCCCTCTTACTTGGGCGTTGCAATTATATGAGTCAATATGTCTCTTTTGGGCTTAAGCAGGTTGAGATGGCATTTTCTATCTCCTGCATGTGAAAGTGTTCTAATACAAATGTTCACTTCTTTTAAAAATAAAAATGAAAATAGAAAAAGTAGCTGGATGTAGTGGTGGGCACCTGTGGTACCAGCTAGTCAGGGAGGCTGAAGTAAGAGGACGCTTGAGCCCAGGAGTTTGAGGTTGCTGTGAACTAAGACACCACGACACTATAGCCTGAGTGGCAAGAGTGATATACTGTCTCAAAAAAACAAAACAAATAAACAAACAAAAAAAAAAAAAAACAAGAACTGTTACCTAAAATTCTCCAAAGTGCCAATATAAAGGAAGGAAAACATACTATATTCTAATTTATATATTTTTAATTCATGAAATGAAAAAGAAATATGGAATTTTACATTAGTTATGTTTGAAAGTTTTCTCTGTGTTATCTCTTGGGTAATTGCACAAAAACCATGATTCCACAAGACATGAGGTCACACAAAATGTCAGACCAGACCTTTATTTCTGCAATTATGAACCTGCAAAAGAGCTGGGCCAGACCCCTCCTTTTCCCAAGAGAAGAGGAGCTCAGTTAATTGTCTAACATGGTCAGTAGCCAAAGTGTGTGGTTATCGTTGATCTCTCCCTTACTCAGAAGTTCTGCAATTATAGGCAGCAGCTGTTGCACATATCTGGACCATAAAACTACATTTTGTACAAAACGTAGCAATTGTCAAGTGCTTGCCCATATGTTTGATAAACCTACACTTTATTCAAAAGGAACTTGGTGCAGCAAATAAATATGTGGTTCATTGGAAAGAAACAAAAGCAAGTCAAATATGCAATAACATTGTACATACTAATGCTTTCATTTAAAAAGACATTTCTAATTATCTATTTCTAAGTAAGAAAGCACGAACTTGAGCTCTAAGAATTAAATATTTTTTGCTGTTTCGACATTCTTTATCATTTTCTTGTAGCATTTTAATGATCCACCATCATTAAAATAATATATTTATTCTTTTATTTTTTCAGGATAATAGAATCTGATTTCATTTCAGTCCAATATCTACAAAAAATAAATTATATTATAAATAAAAATATATTCCAAGATTTTAGTAGTCAAAGTTTAAAAGCGTGGACTATATTTTGTGATTTTACAAGATTCATTCTTCTCAAGAATAGTGAGAAATTTATACTAGAGCAAAATTGACATAAAAATCCATGTAATTCTTTCTCCTTTGATAACTTGTATTGCTACAGTTCTTAACAGGGAGAAGGGAAAGAAGCCTGGAGACTTACTTTCTCCTTCCTTGGTTCTGCTTTTCCAGAGTCCCTGTGGTCTGATGCTAATTATTTTGGGGTTGTTTATATTCTTGTGCCTATAAATGGAAGATCTTTACAGGGAGTAGATTTGCAGCAATTAAGAAGTAGATTTTTGAAAGCTCACTCATTCCACGTCTGTTTGCATTTCCACCCCCCTCAGTGGGATAAAAATCAGAGGGTGTAATTATGGACTTCAGCTCCAGCAGGCCAAGTCAGGCCTTACTCTACTTCAGAGTAAGTTCTTCCCTCAGTGAACTCCAGTTCCTTATTTATAAAATCAATACTTACTTTCTAAACTTGGTAGGAGGACTAACTTCTATAGTATTGTAAGAGTATAAGAGGATCTCAGTGTTTAGCACATGATAGGCACATAATGGATTGTAATATCCTTCCTTTGTTATTTCTACCCTTCTACCAGTTTTCAAAGAATGAAGATAAGATTCTGTTAACAGGCTCCGCGCCTGTGGCTCAATGGGCTAAGGCACCAGCCACGTACACCTGAGTTTGCGGGTTTGAATCCAGCCTGGGCCGCCAATCAATAATGACAGTTGCAACCAAACAATGGCCAGGTGTTGTGGCGGGTGCCTGTAGTCCCAGCTACTTGGGAGGCAGAGGCAGGACACTCGCTTGAGCCCAGGAATTGGAGGTTGCTGTGAGCTGTGATGCCACAGCGCTCTATTCAGGGTAACAGCTTGAGGCTCTGTCTCAAAAAAAAAAAAAAAAAAAAGATTCTGCTAACAGAGGACTAAGCCAAAGGAAGCCAGTGCAGATCCACTCTGTGGTATAGAGATCTTGCTCTAGAAATGCTTTCTTTGGAGTCATATTGATGCAGGACAAGGCAGCCCAACGACCTGCCGTCTTGGCCCTGGCAGTGCTGATGCTGTGGCGGATGGAGGAACCAGCTTGCTGGAAGGGCCGAGCACCTGCGAGGGAGACCCTGGCGCCTTGCTGTCTCCTTCCTGTGCTCTTCTGGCTAGTCTATTTCATGGATCGCACCTTGCTGTCTCCTCCTCCTGCACTTCTAACTGGTCAATGTCATGTCAGTTTCCAGGGCCTGAGTCTTCATTGGACAGCTGGCTGTAACTGAGGAAGAACCACGCCCTAAGAGTCCCCTGGGACTATATAAACCCCTAAGAGGAGAACTCAAACGCAGATCTCCACTGAACCTCGGAGAGGGAGTAGGAGAGCTTGTTCCCCTCCTGGGTTCTCTCTGCCAGGAGGTTTGGTTCTTATAGTTGTTGTAATTCTTTTTCTGTAAATAAATCCTTACTTACCACTACTCCTGTGGTCCATTCCTTCTTCATATCACTGAGAACAAGAACCTGAAACTCCGGTATCAATATTAACCAGCTCTACAACAGCCATTGAGGTAATCACTCCACACTCCCCTAAATTCGTGAAGCATTTCTGTAACATCAAAACAATGCTATTCAAGGAGTAGAGGGATGTAGAGATGAATAACAAAGTATTTATTCTTTTCATAAAAGTTCAAGAAATCCAGAGCTACATTCTTCTTTCACGTCTTTAAAATTTGAACTGAGGCTTTAGTGTATGGGAGGTGAGAACAGAGGATGGAAAAGTAGAATCTAAAGGTTCATAGCAGAAAAGGCTGATGCTGCCCAAGCAGGCCATGTGGCCTTGCAGGTCTGCCATGTGTACTGTGCCTGGCTGCTGCAGGCTTGTTAGGACCCGTTCTTTTTAGTGTGTACTTTTCTGACCCTGATTTTCAGGAAGAGACAAACAAATTTGTGGCAAGGGAAAAAAAAGAACATTTTACAGTTCCAAAGGGTACTTCATTAACATATAACCCACGATGTTGGTTTACCCTTGAATTCTCTCTTTAGTGTACAGCAAGATAACTCTGAATCTTGGGCTTGGGCATGCATTACTTTCTGACTTGGAAGGTCTGGTTATTTGAAAATAGTTCCTTATCCTGATCTAAAATTTGTCTTCCTATGGCTCCATCTTTCCCCCCTACTTTTACTCTTGTGAGAATTGAAAAACTGTTTACTATTTGAAAAAAGTCTTTCAGACACTTATTTTCAAATATGTTTCCATTTCTTTTTCCAGCCAAACATCAGTAGCTTTCTTAACCATTCTCATGTCACCCAGCTGCTTCCCTTCCCCCAACAGTATGCTCGTGGTGTTTATATCACCCTTCAAGTGCAATTGTGGATAAAAATTAAAACTGTGGTTTGACAAAAATGAAATAGAATGGAGCTATCCTTTCCTTTATTATAGATCCCGTCCATTTTTCTTTGTGCCACCTGTGCTGGGATCATCATCAGAAATGGCCCTAGCAAGCTGGTTATTCACAGGGACTTGGGTGTTGATGTAATGTCTCTAAAGTGTTTCCACAGATGCTGCTGTTTGTCCACATCTATGATGTGGGAATCTGAGGAAAGTTCAGTATCTCAGTGTTTTGTTGTTTTTTTTTTCTTATTTAATGTCATCTTTTGGTATTCAACCCCTTCCTGCAGTCTATCAAGATATTTTTGGTTCAGGCATTCAAAGCAGTTGTCTCTTCCATCTCACCTGTAAGTCTGATGATTGTGTTTTGCATATATAAACACAGTCATTAAAAATAGGTTTAACTGTTGAGGACAGCTTTATGGCATAACAACACATTTCCCTCCAGGTTAGCATGGATCCTTTAATCTTGAGACTAGAAACAAATCTACCTGATTAAATGAGTATTCAGTACATACTTCTCAATCTCAGTAAGAGATGAAAACATGTCTCCTGTCTTATCTCATTAAATGCTTTAAAGAAATTCAGATAGACTATACTACCACATGCTCTGAATTACAAGGTTGGTAACCCTTTCTAAAGTGACATTGAAAACCAAGTGAAATCTAGTGGTTAAGAGCTTAGATTTGAGTCAAGTGACTTAGATTTGAACTGTGATGCTGCCACTTTCTTGCCATGAGAACTTGAGGACTATCCATGAACTCTTGATGTCTCAACGTCCTACTTGATTTTAAAAGATTGCGCTGACCTCAAATGGTTGTTGCAAGGTTTAAATGAATATATATATACACCTATAAAGTGCCTAGCTAACTTAATAACAAATATAACTATTAAAATTAATACATTGGCATTAATAAGGACACACAAAGATTCTATGATTCAAATCTTGCTTATTAGTTAAAAACTTGTTTTGTCCACAACATTATAAGTTCTCAGAGAAAGAAAGTGTTCTTAACAAAAAATTAAAAGGCACGGGGAGAACAGTTGCACCCAATAGAGCAGTTTTAATTAGGACAGGTGTGCTACCCAGTCAGTCTGGACTATGGTAATTTGGGTATCGAATGCAAGCAATTAATCAGGAAATCAGAGGCCTGCACCAGCAGTCACTGGTTATATTTGCGTCTAGGAATAGACAATGAGTTCTCAGTTATGAAGCTGCAGTTCAGATAGAGAGATTCAATCCTTTAGATAAAGACGTGATAAGCAAGGTCAGCCTATGGATGACCAAAATTTTCAAGCATTTCTTAGTCTAATGGGCATCATTGGTCTTTGTATAAATTGGCTCTGCAAGGAAATTCAATCATGTGAAATATAGATAATTGCTAATATCCACATTATGTTTTTGCTCCTTGAAGTATATGCCCATTGCAGATTGTAATCATGGAAACATCAATCCTATTGCTCACGTAGTCCTATTGATAACGGAATTTCATCTTCAATAGGTTCTTGATCTCCGTGGTTTGAAGAATTAATCCATAGACCACAGATCAGTGGTAAGACGGGATTTATTTTACAGAAAATAATACAGAGAAAAAAACACTAAAACTCCTGGCAGAGAGAAACAACCCAAGTCAGGGGGGGAAAAATGCTCTCTCTCTGGACTATTTGTCCAGGGGTATATATATGTGGTCCTCTGTAGTTACATTTGGCCAGGACTCGTTAACAAATGAATGGATACAATCCTTTTGGTTCCCTAGGAAAGCTACATGAAATTGACCAAGCCTGGGAAATGGGGGTTCCCTGTTCAGCTGCAAGTGCAAGTGGAGGGAGACAGTAAGGCACTGGTGTCTCCCCAGCAGTTGTCTGGCTCCTCTGACTAGTGGAGCTTCCTGCAGCACCCCCCCAACCCACCAGTGCACCAACACTGCCTCAGCCCCTCAGCTCCACTGAGCCGGCTTGGGCGCCACCCACTCTATATCACTGTTATTATTCAGGGTTTGAGGACAACTAGTCAAAAACCCCTCAATGAGCCATAATATAAAACTAATGATTATCTGTTATTTATTGTATTAAATAGAATTTTACATTTTTTTTACCTTAAATTATGAATAATTTTTGCTACCTGCCTAAATATTTTACTCATTTACGGATATAATTTACTTATTTGATAATAAATATATAAGTTATGTTACATAACCAAAGCCCTTGTTAATAATATTTATTCTTTGATGTCACATTTATAAATAAGTAAAAATATCTTAACATTTATTCTTATTACTTCATCAAATGCATTACAAATTTGAAGACAAGATCTACACTGGATTTTTTCAGTTGAAAGTATGAATTGCTTAATGTCTATTTACTTGGAGATATATATTATCTTTGCTTGTAATCTAAACTAAATGAATTCTTGTTTATTTTAATATATTATATCAAGAAACACTAATCATTTCTGAATAAAATGTGACAAAACTAATGACCTTTATTAATTTCTATGCCCTTACTATATTTCACAATTGTTAAGGATAGAGAGAACTTTTTCTTACTTGCATTTTCTGGGCAATTATATAGAATTATGTTTATGGCTAGACGCTGGATAATGAAAGCCCTAATATTAAATGAAACTATTCATTGGCTTTTTTCCCCTCTACTAAGGCACTAGTGTTTTAAAAGACTGAAATAAAACCATTACACTACTCTGAGAACAGTTTACTTTCCTCAGGTTAGATTACATGAATTTGTGATGGGAAAACTTTGAACTGGAAATTTCAATTTCCCTTAAGCAACTTTCAACAGCCTACTACATCGAGTACAATAAACTGAGAGCTTGTAAAGTAAATTTCTTAAATCAATCCATGCTATTCATCCACAATAATGTTTTCAATGATTTGGTCTGTTCTACAAAGAAGGAAAACAAGTGAATTACTGAGAAGTTCAAACTCCTAAAAAGGACTAAAGCTTGTAAAATTTACACCTACTAAAATGGTCTTAGTGTGACATGCTCAAGGAAATCTAAACAGAGATTGGCTGACTATTAGATCTATTTTTTTCTAGGTTAAGTTGCCCAGTGTGGGAAGGCAAAGGCAATTCTTCCCAATGGAAATATGGAAGTGAAACCAAATGGTAGTAAAAGTGGAGATTTTAAAGAGATTATGCTTAATGAACTGCAGATGAACTCACTAATTTGGGTTATAAAAGCCATGCATTTCCAGAAATTATCCATTAATGTAGAGACTGGTATTTTTAGGTTTATATAGCGTATTGTGGTCAAAGACAGAGAAGGATAGTAATCCCTTTAAATTAGACCCTCAGGTAAGCTGTGATCCCAAGAAGCAATGAAGTTTAGGGATTAAGAGTTTAAGCTTCACAATGACAAGTTTAGTCCCGTCTGTCTGGGCTTTGTTGCTGGCTAAAATTTTATTGCTGGTCAACTTATTTAACCTCTCTATGGCCCTGTTTCCTTCTCTGTAAAAGGGAGCTAGTACTGGAATGATGCTGAATAAGTATTGGTTAAAGGAAAGAATGTTTTAAAATTATCTATTTTCTTTCACTAGCTCTATCGTGAGAAATCCGACAGGACTGGGAGAATAAGAAAGAGATAACTGTGCCCCTCCCACTGGTTTAAGTTCTCTCCTCCTAGACTCAGGAAAGCAAGTACAGAATTCTTTCCCTTATCTGGCACCCACAGGGATCGGCAGATTCTGGGTAAATGCAGTTTCCAGTTGCTTGAGATAAGTTCCTATTTAAAATAGGTCTAACTAATTCTATATACCATACTACCTCAGACTGTACCATAAACTCTGTATTGACTGGATATTAATATTGAAATACCCTAATTAAAAGCAAATTAAGATAAATAAAGACAAATTTCACTTACTATAATATGGTTTCACTGTACTATAGCTTTGTAAATTCAGTGTACAATTTTAGTTAAACAGTAGTCAATATATTATTCGACTTCATTGGCATATTTTTTTTTTAACTTCAAGTAATAAACAAGTTACTTTAACAAGTAACAAGTAACATGAACACATAAAAATTTCAGAGAACACAGGGAACTAGGAGAGTGATGCATGAAGTGTTGGCTTACTGACAGCACCAGTTTAAACTCTGATTGTATTTGGTGAGGGGTGGGAGCCAGGTTAAATGCCGAGAATGCTGGTTGACTGAGTTCCGGATAATGGGGAGTTTACTGTATAGGGTTTACCTTTAATCTTCTGTTCACAATTTTTTTTAATGGAATTCATGGCACTTTGCCCATGGCTGAAGGAATTAGAAAGATGGTAGTTAAAAGTATCAGTGATGGACTCCAAATTCCAAATTCCATAAGCACTTACGTGAATAAGTAGAGTCTGAAAGTATTTGGTATCAATTTTCCTCTGATGTCATATTTTATATCTCTTAACATTATCTGATAATAGTCTGTTTGAAATAAATAAAATTATTTTTCTAGAAATGTCTGAGTGTTATGTTTGACTACCTAACCTAGAGAACAAAGATAAATATTTAGAAGGAAACAAGTGTTCTAAAACGGAAAGGTAGAAAAGTACATGTAAGTGGAGATAGCAATGCACATTATAGGAAATAGCCATTTCAGTTAGACAGATGAAATGTTGTGACCCAAAGAAGTCTAAACTAGTCCCCTGGGAGGCCTAGGTGGGTAGATTGCTTGAGCTCAGGAGTTAGGGACTAGGCTGAGCAAGAGTGAGACATCGTCATTACTGAAAAGATAAAGACTAGCCAGGAGTGGTGGTGCATGCCTGTAGTTCCAGATACTTGAGAGGCTGAAGTAAGAGGATTGCTCAAACCTGTAGGTGTGATCCCACCAATCGCCCTCCCTCCAGCCATCCTCCCCCCTCCTCTCCCCTCCCTTGCCCTTTTCCCCATATTCTTATGCTATAATTGGGTTTTAGCCTTCATACGAAAACTATAAATTAGCTTCATAGTAGGGCTGAGTACATTGGATGCTTTTTCTTCCCAAGAGTTTGAGGTTGCTATAAGCTGTGACTCCATGGCAGTGTACCCAGGGCAATAGAGTGAGACTGTTTCAAAAAAAAAAAAAAAGAAGAAGGAAAGAAAAAGATCAACGACCCAAGCAATGCTCCTTTAAATCATTTTTTTTTAAAGTTTATGATTTAAAAATATTAACCAACTGTATGATAGACATTGTAGACAGAGGAATACAATGCTTCAAAATACCAAAGAAGTTTATATTTTGGACCAACATAAAAAAAAATGCCCGCTAAAATTTTAAGAATAGCAAGATTTTCTTCAGTCTAGGAATAAGAGGGGAGAAAGAAATGTGTTCCAAAGCTTTATCAGCAATTCACCTTACCACAATGAAAATATATTCTCAAGAACAGATTTGTTAGGTACATCTAGGTCTTCTTTTAACTAACATTTAGCTACATTATCATGAAATGACATACTGTTCTAGCACAATACAACTGTTGATTTAACTTAATTTTTTAAAATAGGCAACTAAACTTACATTTCTGTTTCTCTTTTATAATGCAAAGGAGGCCCTTTTTGTTCTGAAGGCAGTTTTCTTCCACCCGATATCAATACAGTTGATAAGCCTTTCATTTATTGCATTGTACCCCCGACTCTCAATATACACTACTTGTCAGTAGTTGCTAAGCAACTCTGACAATTGTGTAGCTCATACACACCGGCATTCATTGCTGTTATGCTGTATGGTAGTGTGTGTGCATGTAAATAAGAATAAAACTGTGGATCAGAATGAAACTCTTGTAATGAGTGGAGAGAAATGCATCCTCTCAGTGTCTGTCACTGACATTAGGTAATTTTAGGTCTATTGCTCTGATTCTTTGAGTGAAGATTCCAAGAAAAATGATCTTTTTATGAAACTTAGGAAACTTTATATTTATATCCATATTTGACTTACTGGGTTTATGTATACACGTATTTGAGGGGCTTAGAGGATGAGGATTTTGAAGTATAGTCAACACGCAGGTGGGTGTTCTGAGAGAGGGCTGTCAAGTTCTAAGTATAAAGATAAGAAACTGTACATTCTTTTATCTGAGACACTCATCTCAAGCTTGTTTGGTAGCTCTTCAGTAGCCATCTTCATTGTAAGTTTAGGAAGAAAAAGTTACAGTGTGAAGGTGCTGAAAGTCTATCCATCTGGAGTAAACAGTATAGGCAGGGGGTCATTGTTCTATGTGCCATTTCTTTAAAAATGCATATTTTGCATCATGGAAGAAAAGATCTCTGAGAAATAGAATGGCTTTGTTTATGAGAATAGTCATTTGAGTACAAAAAACTGTCTTTTTTTTTGAGACAGAGTCTCACTTTGCCACCCTTGGTAGAGTACCGTGGTGTCATGGCTCACAACAACTTGAAACTCTTGGACTGAAGTGACCCGCTTTCCTCAGCCTCCCATGTAGCTGGGACTACAGGCACCCATCATAATACCCATCTATTTTTAGAGATGGGGTCTCACTGTAGCTCAGGCTGGTCGTGAACTCAGGAGCTCAGGCAATCCACTCACTTGGCCTCCCAGAGTGCTTAGGATTATTGGCATGAGCTACTGCACCCAGCCCCCATCTTTTTTTATTTTTTTATTTTTAGCATAAAGATGCAAGTTATCGAGAAGGCTTTCCAACTGAGTATGGTATCTACCTGTTAGCCACTCATGCCAAACTTGTAACAACATGTACGCGTTTATCATTGCTCAGTTCAATCTTTATGATTCTGTGCCTGGAGAGCAATCTTACGTACTCACTTTTCTTGTTGAGTATATCTTTTCATGGCTAATTCATGAAGTAATTTATTTGTTTTAAAATAAACTGATAAATATTTGTAAATCACCATTTAAACATATTTTAAAAGATATATACATTACTTAGAATAAATATTTAGTATTTTCTTATAACCTTAATGTGTAGAACTACGTTCGATGAGCCAATACTACAGGATACAGATGTTTGTATTCCTTATTTGTCCTATGGGTTCACATTTGTCCTTAAAGGTATCCTATTATGGAGGACAGTGAAATAAATACAATTAGTAGTTTTTACGAAGATTGTTTTTCCTTTTCTTTTCTTTTTTTTTTTTTTTTTTTTGAGACAGAGTCTCACTATATTGCCCTCAGTAGAATGCTATGGAGTCACAGCTCACAGCAACTTCTAACTCCTGAACTTAAGTGATTCTCCTGCCTCAGCCTCCCAAGTAGCTGGGACTACAGGTGCCTGCCACAATGCCTATTTTTTTTGTTGTTGTTGTAGTTGTCATTGTTGATTTTAGCTGTCCCAGGCTGGATTTGAACCTGCCAGGCTCAGTGTACGTGGCTGGTGCCCTACCCACTGAGCTACAAGCGCTGCCCAAGAAAATTATTTTTTTACATTATATATTAGGCTGCCACAAAAGAGGGTCTGTGTTTTATATACAGAGATTGCCAAAAAACTGTATATGCTTTTTAAGAAAGGGATAGCCTGTATTAAAATTGTAATAATATATATGATAACAAAAGATGAATACAAGTCACATTTGAGCACCTCTTGAAATTGTAGGAGTCAAACATGACTTGAGCATTACAATTTTTTTTTAATATTCCAATTATAGGGTAAAATTTATTAAAGTAACTCTTTATAATGTGAGTTTAGGAATATTGTGGTTCAGATAATTTTTTAAATTCTTTTTTATTTTTTATTAAATCACAATTTGTACATTGAAGCATTTATAGTAGCATTACAATTTTAATATAGTTTTTTCCTTTCTTAAAATATGTACATTTGTTGACTCCTTCTGTATACGTAGCATATATGAGATTTATATTAATTATGATTTATTTTAGACATGTATAAATTATAATTTATTTTAATATTAATGTATGTTAAAATGAATTAGTATTCTATTAAAACATTGATAATAAGATTGCTTTAAAATATATATGTAGATTTTTATTTATTTATTTATTTTGTGATAAAACAATTCTCTGAAAAATATTAGGCATATATAGTTTAAATAATAAAAAAAGATAAGGAGGAAAAACCCCAGAGGGAGGATGCAAATGATTAAACTTTGACACATTAGCAAGTTTAATGATCTTTATACTACCTTACAAATCTAAATATTTAAAATTCTCTGAATGGTATTTACATATCACCTAAACTGGATCTTCAAGTTCACTCGTCATTAAAGATTTTTAACGTCACAGGAAATTTAAAAGTGATTATGAAAATTTGTCAGGGACATGGTGCTTATTATATTCATGCTATCTACATCAGAATAGGTACCAAAAAGGATATACATATCCCAATTATATCAGTTTGAACCTCTAAGAACTTGTCGGCTGTTTAAGAACATAAGAACAATTAGGACATTTTGTTACTTCAAATTAATAAAAAGAAATATGAATATTCTAAAGGGGAAATATTTTTCCAGATAAATTGTTAAAAATGCTTGTCTTAGTAACAGGAATATATAGCAAAAAATGTATTTCTTGTTATTTTATGATTAATAAGAATTTTTAAATATATTTATGAATCTGGATATATGTTTACATAACAGGCACTCCTTAAGATTTGCTGTATGTAAGGTGGTGCCAACTAAACATCTGCTTTTTGGGTTGCAGTATAGTTAATTTAACTATCACATTAAGCTTCATAAAAGCTCAAACTCATTAGAAAAATATACTGTTCAAGAGAACAATAAATGATATTTAAATAACTATATGCTTCATTTTCCATCTGTTTCCAAAGGTTGTAAGTACATTTTGTTGCTATCAAATGTTAAATTTTAGTGCCTGAAGAAACAATACAAATGTGCAGTTGTATAAAAGATGTTGGCGAACATTTTCTTTCATGTTTTCTAATGCAAGGGTCTAACTTTTTTGTAAGACTCAAGTTTTAAGTTACTACATAACTTCCTTAAAATAGATGTTAATTATGAGGTTAAAAAATAATGTCAATTGTCCAAAATATGAGGCTTTCAAGAGGTTTATAATCCACTAATTGGTGGTTGAAAGTGAAGGATGAGTCAATAGGTTTGGCAATAATGAATTTTAGATAAAGAATAAAGAACAAACCCCTCCCTTTCAGGTTCTGGAACAAGTGAGAGAGTAAAAGGATCTAGGCATATAAAAATCATATTTAGCTGCATTGTTAGTGGCAGCAAAGTTAAATTTTGTGGCTTTATGTGTTGTTAAATGTGTGTACAAGAAGGCAGAGAAAGGCCAAGAGTATTAGTGCAGCAGCCCTTTCTCACTGTCATAGTGTAAATCAACTCTGAGTTATAAGCAACGTATGTCGTGTAGTGCTTCTCCTTGATAAAAATGCATTCAGAGCTTTATTTCACTTTATCATCAAAACAACTCTTAAAAACACCTAGATCAATGGTATCATCCAAATACAATAGAAGAGGGAACCAAAGCATAGACTTTGGGCATATAGCTCCCTAAACCTCATGTAATTGTTTAGTAGCAAAGGCATGAAGAGTTGGAAGCTGGCATAACAGGTCTGCATGTATCCCCACAGAGCAACAAAATATAGCTGTCTCACATCCATCAATTTCTGCTACCTCTCTTAACCTATTTCCTATCTTTCCGATGGACTACAACTACATTTATCTCTAGGCTACTGGAAAGGTTAAATTGAATAGATTATATTTGTAAAATTATGTGGCACATGACCCATTATCGAACAAATAGTTAATTGCTATTCCTTCTTTCTCCAAGTCTTTATTCCCAATTCTGGGGACTTTTCCATTATTATATATTCTTTTTTTTTTTTTGCAGTTTTTGGCCAGGGTCAGTTTGAACCCGCCACCTCCAGTACATGGGGCTGGCGCCCTACTCCTTGAGCTACAGGGACCGCCCTATTATATATTCTTTATCAAAGTTATTTCAAAGTTGTAATAGATTAGAAAAGTAGTATGTAATAGATCCAGTCAAAGGGAAATGTAAATGCAGCGTATCAGCTCAAGAAGAGAATCTGTGTTCTAATTAGTGGTAGCAGGCATGGTACTACACAGCTTCACAGGAGTGATTTCTAGTTCTGGCCTGCAGCTCCTGACGCCTCAGATGCCTAGCAGACAGTCGTTCTGTTTCTTGCTAAAGAATGCTCTGTAAATATGTTTCGACAACTGGGCCTCTGTGGAACTTGAGGGAAGAGATAGCAAGATACAGTGTTTATTTTTTTCATTAAACATTTCCAACCTCTACAAGGGATTTTCTTTTCCCTGGAAACAATAAAATGTTTTGGCCTGGAAATAAACAATAAATAGGGTATTGGAACATGCTTTTGTGCTGCCACACAAACCCTGGTTGTAATTTCACTATTCAAAGAGTAGTCTTAATGTAACTATTTGAGTTTATTCAGGAACAAAAATAGATAAGCCAATACTTCAACATTCACTCACTACTATAGAGTTTAATGCATCAAAACTTACTTAAAGAAAGAATGATGAGATACTTCAATATTTACATATAGCATGCATGTATATGTTACTACTAGGAGAATAGATAGAATATGATAAAGCTCTAGTCATAAATTCATTAATTCAACCATCCAGTATTTGTGATATGTAAGTATCTTTTCTATTGTAGGCCTAGTGCTATATCTTGACTTATTAAAAAATAATGATAATAAAAAAAAAAAGACAGTCCTTGGCCAGGCAGGGCTCATGGTCTACAAATAGGAAGTAAGGTCAAAAAATAAATGATTTAACATGTTAGAGAATGACAAATTCTTACTAAGTTATCAATTTTGGAAAATTAAAATCATGCATATGAAGAAACAATACAAATGTACAGTTGTATAAAATATGGTCAGTTATAACAATGACTTAAAAAGACATATTTTCTATGACTAGATTGAGAAATGGGTAATGAAAATTCAAGTGCTAATCTTTGAGCTCCTTTTTTCTTTCTTTTTGCCACAAATAGGAAACTGGGATGATCACTATCATACAGCAGAAGAATAAAGATTTTTAAGGATTGTCATCGTTATTGTTCTTTTTTCAGTATTTCTCAAAATTGACCTAAATCAGCAGGCTTTATTCAGAAAATTCGCACTGACTCAAAGTCATTTATACAGTATCTCAGCATGTTACCAATGTCTATTGACTTTTCTTACTTAGAACTCATCTTAACAATTTGCAATTTACTTTAAAATTGTTATTGTTGCCTCCTAGAATACTATGCTTGATTACTTTTCCTCAGTCCTTTTAGAAAATTAGTTCTATTCTGATACTTTACTCTTCTGTGAATGTTAAGCAGGAGATCATTAGCTTGAAGAGTGTGGACTCAATGTCTTAGCTTCGCCCTAAATTCTCAAGCAACGCGGAGAAGCCTTAGCAAACACGGGCTGATCCAGATGCCCTGTTGTATGTTAGGAAAATATAAGTAATATTAGTGGTGGTTGGTGGTTCCCTACAGAAGTTTACAATCTGAAAATATATTAAACCTCAGTAAAGATTTGTCGAGTAAGATACATATTAGGGATAAAATGTTACAAAACTATTTTTACTCATAAGGCTTCTGACACAAACTGTGTTGGCTCATTTGTTTTCACACCAGCAACTAATTCTCTATCTCTCCAAATACCAATTGGGTGTCCAATAATTTAATTCAATTCAGATACTAACTACCCAGGTTAACTTCAGACCCTGCAGGTTAAAAGCTCAATGCTGTAAGATTTCCCCTAATTCCCACACCAGTTACAATTCCTATGCTGCTTGTACTTCTGACCAGCTGTCTATAAATTGGGCATTCCCCTGAACACTTCTATGGGTTGAATAATTTGCTGTAATAGGTCACATAACCCAGAAAAAGCAGCTTACTTACTATTTTTACAGTTAATTGTAAAGGATGTTATAAAAAATGAAAATGAACAAGTGTAAGATCTGAGAGGGTCTTGAACATGGGAGCTCTGTCTCTAGAAATCGGGGTGCACTGCTTTCCCAGCACATGGTGCATTTACCAACCCAGAAGCTCTCCAAACCATGTAGTTTAGTGGTTTTGATGGAGATGTCATTACATAGGGATATTAAACAAATTATTGGCTATTAGTGATTGTGACATTTGGATGTAAAATAAGAAATACATATTTGGACTTCATCCCCAATTTCTGGCACACAGCTCCTGTAATACCTTGACATGTGATCCATTATTGGATCCTAAATATCCATTATATGGCTCCTAAAACACTTAGAATCTCCAAAATGATGTGTCTTTTTGTACACTAATAACATGACTAATGCCCAAAGGTTACCTGAATAGCTTTAGGATGGGAAGAGGCTGGTTGTCAGGGAAATCAATCCTGTTATTACAGGGTTAAAACTTTCATCCCCCACCATCTCCAGAGAGGGGGAAGGGGCTGAAGGCTGAGCTGATCACCAATGGCCAATGATTTAAACAATCATGCCTGCATAATGAAGCTTCCATAAAAACCCATAATGGCAAGGTTTGGAGGTTTTCTAGGTTGCTGAATATGTGGCGGTAACTACAGGGTGGTCCACTCAAAGAGGCTATGAAAGCTTCTCACCCTTGCACACATCCAATATCTTGCCTTATGCTTCTCTTCATCTGGCTGCTTGGTAGTGAATAGAGTGTATCCCTGATTTCTCCAGCAAGTTAAGTGAACTTGAGTAGGAAGTCCTCAGACCCCTTGATTTATAGCTGATCTGTCAGAAGCACAGGTAAAACAAACTGAGTCTCATGATTGGCATCTGAACTGGAGGCAGTCTTGTAGGACGTCCTTAACCTGTGGGGTCTGATGTTAACTCCAAGTAGACGATGTCAGAATTAAATTGTAGGACACTGAGTTGGTGTCCCCTGGAAAACTGCTTAGAATGTGGGAAACCCCTTGCAACAGATCTGCTGGTGGGAGAAGTGCTCTGTACTGTATTGACTGTGTGAGTGTTTGAAAACAACTTTTTTTTTTTCAAAAGTTTCAACTTTTTTTTTACTCAATTCTGATGCAGGTCAGTGTGGGGTTCCAAGTTCTGACCTTGTATCACGTGCCTGTTTCCTTTAGGAAACATCCTATTCAGAAGGTACCTATGGGTCTACCAAGGGTCAACTTATTAATATAAACTCAAGTATTCAGTTGAAAGAAGCTTAAAACAAGTCTCTCGCCCTATAACACAGGAAATCACAAGAATTTTAGGTGCTGTGTACCAGAAACCAGACATGAAGAGTAAATATGTATCTCTTATATCATGATATAACAAAGGTGCTATATTATCATTGGATACAATTTAAATAATTGTATGTTCAAGTTTAATAGTAGCTAGGGCTATAGAGTCTCTATTTTTTTTTAAAACTCTGGACTAGATATGATATTAATTATACTTCATTAACCAACTTTGGACTGAGTTATTTTGTATTCTGGAATCTGGTTGAAAGAAAAGCCCTTATTTGTACCATGCCATCTGGGGGGCACAGAGTAAAATGAAAGATAGCTAGAAGGATCATAAGGTAGATCTGAAAGCTTCTGCTCAGAATAAATTATGATACCTTTTTTATTATTTCACTGGTCAAACCGTGTCACATGGCTGGATCTCACACCCATGGGAAGAGGTGAATTCCCTCACAGAATGGCAGTGTAAGTCACATCCCAGTGTGTAGAAATGTATAATTTTATTACAAGTGGGGCAGCAAATAATGAGAAATAAAATACAATTTATAATAAGACTGACCTTCGGTTATAAATGTTTATTTCCTTCCCTTTAAAGCACAGAACATATTTACAACATATCTCTGGAAAGATTTACAAAAGGCTTATAGTTGAGGATTTTGTAATGGTTTCTATATCTGATTCAATACAGTTCCATTTCATGTAAGGTTTATGAAATAGAATGATTATTTCCTCCCCTTCACAAATAAACAGACCCTCACAGTAGTGGGACAAAGTCAAAACAATCACAATAAATGCTTCCATTAAGAAAAGGGAAGAATATGGGGCGTGCAATACACAATCACTGTCCCCAAGATATTCTAAAATATTCTGGGTGATGTACCTGGGTAAATCCCCAGTAATGCTCAGCAGTGCTTATTCTTCAGTCTACTCGTCTCTGTGTTCCCGGTCCCTCCTCCCGTGTGGCCTGCCATTTACACTTTCTTTATTGAAATGTACACATATTGGGAGAACAGCTTCATGCTTATGGAAAAGGGGTCTGAGTAAAAGTTACTTTTTTTTAATTTTTGGTCTTGAACAGTCACAAGCATTTTAATTCCCTGTGGAGCTTTTTGAGTATTCTTAAACTCTGTAGGCCAATGGTAGCATCCACTTTTCTTTTTTTTCTTTTTACACACACACACACATAATCTATCTATCTAGAGAAAGAGAGAGAGATGCTTCTTTATCCAGACTTACTTACAAGATACTTGGGCATTTCAGGTTTCAGTGGGAGATTCATGCCCTCAATCTTATATCCCTGAGCCATGATTAGACAGAGCATACCTTAATCAATTAAAAACATTTTTTTTCTCTTGAGATAGGGTCCCACTCTGTCATTCAGGATGAATGCCATGGTGTGATCTTAGCTTATTAGTCTTGCATTCCTGAGCTCAAGGGATTCCCCCTGCTTCAGCCTCCTGAGTACCTGGGACTGAAGGTGTATACCACCACACCCAACTAATTTGTCTTATTTTTTATAGAGACAGGATCTCGCTGTATTGCTGAGGCTAATTTTGAATTCCTGGACTCAAGTGATCTTCCCATCTCAGCCTCCCCAACTGCTGGGATTACAGGCATGAGTCATTGCATCCAGCCAATTAAAGTAAAGAATTATTAAAGATTGTGCTTTTGAGTTGGGCTTGAAATTGATTATCACTAACTCATTTTATGTTAAAAATTTTCTGTCATCTTTATTCTAATTAGCTAACCTCAGATTATGAGTTTTGTGGCATTTCTAATGACTCATAATTGGGGAAGGACATGATAAGGACTCTTAACCAAGAACTCAGTAGATCATGAGTTATAATAATAATTTAATAATAAGTGAGTTAAAGCTTCTGCTCAAAATAATTATGATCAGTTATTATTTTTTTTTTGCATTTTAATAATTCTATTGAAAGGTAAGTTGGTTAAGTTACCAACTGCCAACTCAAAATTAACAATGACGTATTCAAAATATTAAATAGCTCAGCCTTTGGGGAAAAATGAAAAGTTATCCATAAAACATGGTTTACAAAAGTTAAGGATCAGATATATTGTGGTTCTTTGGCTTATTTTTCAGTGCTTATTTATCCATAACATGATGTCAAAATTGGTTACAGCCATTCTGGATGGACTTGGGTTACACCCTGTATTGAATAACCATCTACAACACTTCAACACTGTGGTTCTCCTTACAATCACTGACATGGAGAATTAGTAATGATTATTAAATTGTTATAACTCATAATCTACTGGATAACTACAGTTATATATTATTATAACCTCTATAACACTTTTTCTTCTTTCCTCCAGTACGGGAAAGCTTTTTCCAGTTTTGCAGTTTTGAACTCACATTAATGAGGAATATTGATTCTGAATAATCATACCATCTTCCAAAATTTATTATTTTATGCCTGAGACAAATTTTTAAAACTGAATTTTTTGGGTGTGTTTGTTCTTCTCTGTTATCTGCCTCCTGAGAAGGATGGCAGATTTCCTACTTTTCCATACATGGTGAAAAGATAAAATAAACCTTAAGAACTAAGGGAAAATACGGTGTTTCTATTTCTAAGTATTACCCTCCTGCAGATGTTCTTATTAAATTTTATTTCCTCCCTCTATTACTATTTCCAGTTTCCTTTGCCAGAGAGCTGAGTCAGAAGCTATTCAGGTGATGTTAGGTATACCATAACTATGACAATTTCTACAAAGATGATTTTTATGAAATATCTAAATATTAAAAGTTTGTTTCAATGGGAAGCAAGAGGCTGAATAAGCACATTAAATTTTGGCTTTTTATCCATTTGGATGTTTTTCTAAAGCCCTAGCTTGTACACATTGTGAGACTAGCTCACCGATGGAATGAAAGAAACAAGTCCCTATACTTCTGTATTTGATATTTTGAATACAACCTTATTTTTCATACAAATTGGCTAATTTGCATAATTTCTTTAAACGTGGGAAAAATATCCGCTCATATTTGAGCAGAAAAATGTATTTATGAATTTCTTATGTATTTTAGGGAGATAAATTTTTCAATTGTGCATAACAGATAAATGTTGGGCAATGCTTTATTGATGTCTTTCATATGTTCCATATATATTTATTAAGCATTCATTACAAACCAGCTATAGTATTATGGGGGAGACAGGCCTTGAAATGAGCATATAGCACAAAGTGATGTGGGAATTGAGACAACAAAAAACCTTAAGGGAAGGTATTAGATGATGAATTAGTCTGAGGCTACTCAGGAAAAAAAAAATACACTAATTTAAATAGGAAAAGTTTAACATAAAGAATTATTAACTGTAACACACAGATAGGTTGGTTAATATGAAGTAAAGAGAAGTCTAAAGAATACAGGAATAGCAAATGCAAAGATCAACCATTGGCACCAAGTCTGAGATACAGCACCCAAGAAAGAGTTCATATACTCCTGCTCCTGATGGCTTCCATCCAGATGTTGTTAGAGAGGACTTGGCCAAGACTCCTCGAATAACATCTAAGTGGCTGTATTGTTCTATCGGCAGAACTTGCTGGAAATCTAATGTATCACCCAAGGCAGATGGCTACATACATGTCCAAAGAGAGAAGTGCACTTCAGGAGTCAGATGCTGGAGAAACCACACACACAGACCACAAGAACTGACTGAGAAAGGAAAGAGGGAGCGAGGGTCAAACCCTTTCCCTCTTCAGCATCTTCTGTTGACAAAGTTACCATTGTGTCAACAAAGGAAAAATATTTGAAAGGCCCAATCCATTTTCACAGAGCAAGTACAAGGAAAGAATTTGGAGATCAGAGTCAATACGTAGATAACTGGCACACGTGGGTGTCTACTTGAATCTACGGTGAAGAGATGTGTCCAGTGACAGGTTACTAACGAGGCTGGCCTGGAAGATGAGGTCTAAGGTCTAGGAAAGTACCATGGCTGCCATTTTGTTTATGTCTATGAATGTATGCGTTAACAAAAGGAAAATGACAACCTAATTTAATACTACAAGAAACTGTAAAAAAAGAACTAAACTCAAAGCTAGCAGAAGAAAGGGAATAATAAATATTATAACAAAGATTAAAAGTAGATAACCATAGGAAAAAACAGAAAAAAAGTTTTGTTCTTTTAGAAAACCAACAAAATTAACAAAGCCTTAGCTAGATTAACTAAAAAGAAGAGAGAGAAAAATCAAATAATTAAAATCAAAAGTGAAGAGGGACATTATGCATGAAGCCACAGAAACAAGAAGAATTATAAAAGAATGCTATGAACATATACATGTACTATGAACAATATTATGCCAACAATTTGGATAACCTACAGAAAGCTAAGAAATTCACAGAACAAACAACTACCAACACTGAATCATGAAGAAATATAAAATCTAAAGGACCAATAATGAATAAAGAGACTAAAACCCTACGATCACCGCCCCCCGCCCCCCCCCAAAAAAAAAGCTTGGAATCAAATGCTGCACTGGAGAATTCTGCAAACATAGCAGAATTAACCCCAATTCTTCTTAAACACTTCCAGAAATAAGTGAAGAGAATACTTCAAATTTCATTCTATGAGGCTGGCATTACCCCACAGCAAAGTCCAACAAAGACGGTGCAAAAAGAACACTACAGGCTAATATCTCTGATAAATACTGCTATAAAATTCCTCATCAAAATACCAGCATACCAAATTCAACAGCACATTAGAAGATTACATACCATGGCCAAGTGTAATTTATTCTTGAAATGCAAGGATGGTTATACATAGGAAAATTAATTATGTCATTTTAATAAAATGAAGGACAAAAACCACCGTGATCTCAACTGATGCAGAAAAAAGTGTTTGACAAGATTCTCTTTCATGATAAAAAATCCAAAATGCTCAAAAAATAAAAACACAGTATGAATAGAAGGAAACTCCCTCACTTTAATAAAGGTCATTTATGAAAAGCCCACAGCAAACTCAGTATGAACTCAGTGGTAGGACTGAACCTTTTCCTCTGAAATTAAGAACAAGGTGAGGATGCTATCCTGCCACTTCTATTCATATAGCATTGGGAGACCTCTAGCCAGATGTGGTGGCCTGAGCCCCAGCAACCTGGAGGCGGAGGCAAGAAGAGGATTGCTAGATCTCGGGAGCTGGAGAGCTCAGTGAGCTATGACCTTACAACTGCACTTGAGCCTGAGTGACAGAGCAAGATGCTGTGTTTAAAAAACAACATAATAAATTAAAAAGCAACATAATAAATTAAAAAACAAAATTGAGGGAGAAAAAGAGGGAAGGAGAGGGAGAGAGAAAGAGGTTGTCTTGGTTCATTTTGTGCTTATATAACAGACTATCACTTTCTGGGTCATTTATAAAGAACAAAAATCTGTTTCTCACAGTGTTAGGGGCTGAAAATCTAAGGTCAAGGCATCAATGTTTGGCATCTGGTAAGGGCTGTGTCATCCAGAGAGGAGGAATGTGCATCCTCCCAGGACAGAAGGAAGAAGGGCTGGAGAGGAACAGATTCTGCCCTTCTATAACAGCACCTGATCCCACTCAGGATGAAGGAGCCTTTGTACCCTAATTACCTCCTAAAGGCCCCACCTTTTCATCATACCAAATTGGCAACACTTGAATGTTATAGGGAGGAAATGTATTCAAACTATAACGTGCTAACAATTAACCTTACAATTGGCATCTGTTCACACCTCAGAAATTCTGGGTTTTAATGTTTTGCCCAGTTTGATATCCCATCCCTCTTACCCCTCACCACATTTTGTCTTACTACTTAAATTAGAACTTTTTTTTTTTGAGACAGAGCCTCAAGCTGTCACCCTGGATAGAGAGCCGTGGCATCACAGCTCACAGCAACCTCCAATTCCTGGGCTCGAGCGAGTCTCTTGCCTCGGCCTTCCAAGGAGCTGGGACTACAGGCGCCCGCCACAACGCCTGGCCATTTTTTTTTTTTTTTTTTTGGTTGCAGCTGTCATTGTTGTTTGGCGGGCCCGGGCTGGATACGAACCTACCAGCTCAGGTGTACGTGGCTGGCGCCTTAACCCATTGAGCCACAGGCGCCGAGCCATTAGAACTTATTTTTAAAGCATCTGAGGACCTAATGGTATATTTACTAGAGAGTTTGACTCTAAAAAGCTTTACCTATTTCTGGAAGTATTGAACAATATGAGAGAGTAGGATCTATCTTTCAAAATTTGTCCCAAAGGGGGTGTTCTTGATACCTTCATGCTTACACATTGTTTAAGCTATTATTTTAAGGGTAAAACATCTAATTCAGAGATGCATATGTTTTGAAGGAAAGTGATATACTTTCTTTTACAATAAACAACTTCCATTATGGCAGAAAAAAATTTTATTATTGTTAGCACTGTATGTTCATACTACAAACTTCAGCTTAACCGTAGGAGGTTACACCATGTTATATGAACACACAGCTGCCAACAAACAGAAATTAAATGGGTAAAGCATATACTTTTTTTTTTATTAGATCATAGCTGTGTACATTAATGCAATTGTGGGGTACAATGTATTGGTTTTATATGCAATTTGAAATATTTTCATCAAACAGGTTAACATAGCCTTCACGGCATTTTCTTGGTTATTGTGTTAAGACATTTGTATTCTACATTTAGTAAATTTCACATGTACCCTTGTAAGATGCACCATAGGTGTGGTCCCACCAATCACCCTCCCTCCACCCATCCTCCTCTTCCCTTCCCATCCCCTTTCCCCATATTCTGGGCTGTAATTGGGTTATAGCTTTCATATGAAAACTATCACTTGGTTTCATAGTAGGGCTGAGTACATAGGATACTTTTTCTTCCATTCTTGAGGTACTTTGCTAAGAAGAATATGAATAAAAAAGGGCAGCATTGGTACTGGAACATGTAAAATCTTCATTTTTGTACAGGTTTCGGTTTAACTTCATGATGTCTATTTATATACCCTCTGAAGTATTTAGAGATCTTCATTATTCTATTGGACAAACACTGAGACACAAACAGATGCCAGCTTTGTCCCCTGTTCAAATGCCCTTTTGCTGTTTTCTCTCTTATAGCTAGCATCAAGATCTTACATGCTGAATGGCACTGGGTTTCATTTACCCTCTCTGGGGTCAAGTTGCTGACCAGAAAGCAATCCTTGAAGGAGTCTTGGGTTTTACTCATTTGTATTGAATCCAAAAAACTCCTAATGCGATTTGTTGAGGGAACTGGGATGCACAGATCCCAGCCTGGGGGTTGGGGTACACATTCATCCTTCCTGTCTGCAATGCAGCTATGCTTTCCTTATATTTTTTATTTGTATTCATTTACTTTGTTTATTTATTTATTTTTTTTCTGCAGAGACAATGTCTCACTTTATTGCCCTTGGTAGAGTGCTGTGGCATCACACAGCTCACAGCAACCTCCAACTCCTGGGCTTAGGTGATTCTCTTGCCTCAGCCTCCCGAGTAACTGGGACTACAGGCGCCCGCCACAACGCCCAGCTATATATTCATTTACTTTGTTTGAGACAGTCTTACCGGGTTGCCCTGGGTAGAATGCTCTAGTGTCATAGCCTAAAACAATCTCAAACTCTAGGACTTGAGCAATCCTCTTTCCTCAACCACCCAAGAAGCTGTTGGACTACAGGTGCTTGCCATAATGCACACCCAATTTGTTTTTATTTTTAGTAGGGAAGGGGTCTTGCTCTTCCTCAGGCTATTGTCAAACTCCTGAGCTCAAACAATCCACCTGCTTCAGCCTCCCAGATTGCTAGGATTACAAGAGTGAGCCACCGTACATGGCCAATGCTCTCTTAAATATCTGGGATTCTTTTTTCTTTCACTTAAAAAGTTTCAAGTTTGTAGTCCTTGTTTCAACAATAACCCTCCTCATAGCTTACAGCTTCTCTGATTAAGAGCTTTGGATAATTTTTATTATCTAATAGATCAAATTTAAATTCTTTGGCAAGATGTTTTACAGCTTTTCTTTATTATAAACCATAAATAACATTTCTAGTACCATCCTCATAGGTTCCCAAACATCTTAGATCTTACATTCCAGAATAATTTATCAGATTTAATTTTATCCCTGATTTGCTATGCTGTTATCTAGATTGAGTGTGGATTCTAAACCCAATTGCCTGTGTTTCAGCTCCAACTTTCCTATTCATCAACTATGTGATCGTGACATGATACTTACCACTGTGATCACCCATTTATAAAATGTCTGTTGGGTATGCAACAAATGTTACGTAGTATTTTGCTTAGATTGGCCTTCTCATCATTCTCTATTCAATTGCCAAAATCCAATTTAAATGTCATTTTCCCTATGAAACCTTCCTAGATTTCCCCCAGAAAATATTCACTTCTTCCTTTGCATTTCAAAAGCATTTTCAATACTCAAACCTTTGCTAAAGAGCCTTTACTATCTATTACCTACTCACTATTACTGCTTTATCTGTTTTCACTGATTTATAGACCAGCTTGAGAGGAGGTACTACCAATATCCAGCATATAGTAGCTGCTTATTAAATGTGTGTTGAATAAATAAATGCATAAAATATAAATGGATTATCAAGTAGATCATACAAAATAAATTATTAAGAATACTTAGTAAATTTTAAAATGCTTTTATCTGACAAGCATGAATACATAACATGAACAAAAATGAGTAATCCCTGAATACTCTAGCTTTTACTTTTTAAAATTCACAATATCCTGAGAAAAAAAGCATAGAAATATCAGACATGTTAATAAAATGTGGGTGTTACCAAAGTAGAAGCGGACTAAAAATTCTTGCTGCTTGATTATAAAGATGCAATACAATTAGCTTTGGTCTCTTCACAGTTTAATTTAGTTTATCCCCTTAGGAGACATTCATTCACCCTATTTAATTTAGCTGTAACTCAGTGTAGTAAATATTTTCCAAAAAAGAAATTGTAATGAGTTCAAGACATGCACCAGAAGTTTCTGATCTCTCTATAAAAATGCTTTGTTTTTATTACACTAATAATACTTAAGAGGTAAATTTAACTTCCTAAACTAATTTTACTTATGAACATCATTAAAAATACCTCAAACTTTAGATGCCAACAGACCAAATTTAGGCAGAAATTAGAACTTACGTAATTTAAATGTTTTCTCTCATCTGATTTTAAAAAATGTAATGACAGAGAGGGAGGGAAAGAAGAAAGGAAGAAAGAGAGGGAAAGAAGAGAAAAGGAAAAAGGGAGAGAAGGAAAGGGACGAAGGATTCCAAACTTTCCTATGTCAGGTAGAAATGGGAGGGATAAGGAGAGCACTTGAAGCAATAATTATTCACAGAAGTCATGTAGTTTTTTTTTACTTGAAATGCCCAAATATCAAATCTGTTTTATTTATGGCAATTATGACAATTTTTGATTAAGATTTGGTATCCAACATTTAGCACACATTTCAAAAAAAGATATTTGCGTGATATCTCAAAAGGTATTTGTGGTGCAATTATTTAAGAAAAATTCTGACATATGGCCATAAACCTTCTCTTCTTGGAACCAGAGTATCAGCCATAGACTAGTGGCCGCCCCTAAAACTGGAGCTCGGACACAGTCCTTAAAAGGACTGTGTTCATTTCAAAGGTGTTTTGTAACACATTTGAAAATGGCCCAGAGCCCCTAATCTTTTCCTGTTAGAGAAATTCAACCATCTTAGAAAGCTTCAGAAATAATTGCACAGCCATGAGACTTCATCGGTGCCAAAAAATCTATGATCTATAACTGAGAAAATGCCAGGAACGCTATGTTAATCAGTTTGATAAAAATAGTTCAGATTGTATATGAAACCAGCACATTGTACCCCTTGATTGCACTTGTGTACACAGCTATGATTTAATAATAAAGACAATAAAAAAAAAGGAATCTATAATATCAAACTGATGCTGACTAACGTGAAAAAACTCAACCAAAGAATGGCAAAGTGTATTTCCATATTCATTCTTTTTCCCTGGCTCCAAATGATTTCCATCAAGTTAGAGGCTACTTTTTCATGTTTCAGTGATATCTTCACTGAGGCTCTAGAAAACGTGCTGTGATAGTTTCCCTTATGTTTACTGATTAGTGGTGGATTTTTTTCAGTGAGGACTTGGTTAACAATTTTGGAGATGACAGGGTAGAATTCCCTTTGGTATTCATCAAGCTATTGCCTCAGAAGTGTTTAAAGCAGCAAAAACTTCATTTTAAGAAGATAAGACTTTATGACTTGAAAACACATAGGGAGCAGCTTAGGGGGAAAACATCATTTGAAAAGTTACTTTTTGGGTCTCACGGATGTAAAGTAAAGAGTGAATATTGATATGATTGACTTTGATAATCAGATTCAAGATTGAGCGTGATATAGCTTGTTTAAAAAAAAAAACAATTCATAACTACTTGTATTCTCATCACAGGTCAGAGAACAAAGAAGGGAGAGTATAAGAGAGACAAAAAAATGTGTTTTAAAAACATTAGCTTTGAGGCAGCAATTTTGCAAATAAAAAAGAAATGATGAAATGATAAATCAAATAGATTCTAAACAAATGCGCAAAAGTCTGAGGTTTCACTGATTTATGTTTTTAACCATTGTGTGCATTTTTGGAAAAGACTATTGTCACTTGCAAAAAGGAATATGAGAGGTTTTGTTTCTGGCAAAATAGTGCCAGGAGAAAATGGATTGTAAATTGCTCATCTCCAAGGGCAGGTGAGATTAAGCCTCAACAGCATGAAGACATCATATTTAAATCCAATGGGTTTGTAACCATCTCTTGCAGAGAGTTTAAACACTGAGTAGTATGAGGGGAAATGCATAGATTTTAGTAGCAGACACATTGGGGTTTGAATTTGGGCTTTGCTATTACTTATATACCTGTCAGAAAGAGTAATAAATAACAAAGCACCTATTATGGGCTGGGACATTAAAATGCCTTTGATAATCCCCAAAGTATTCAATAATCCCAGACTTCTAGCCACTTTCCCACAGAGGAAATGTTTGGTGTGCATTAGTTACTCTCTTTTTCCCTGTAGAAACCTAAATAGGCCACAAGCTTAGTAACCATACCTAGATTTGCACAACTGGAAAAGAAAAAGTTGGCACTGATATCTATATATTATTTGTTTTCTATAAATAAACTGGAACTTGAATAAAATAATAATTATATATATATATATATATATATATATTTTAGAGACAGAGTCTCACTTTGTCGCCCTTGGTAGAGTGCTATGGCGTCACAGCTCACAGCAACCTCCAGCTCATGGACTTAGGCGATTCTCTTGCCTCAGTCTCCTGAGTAGCTGGGACTATAGGCTCCCACCATAATGCCCAGCTATTTTTTTGTTGCAGTTCAGCTGGGGCTGGGTTTGAACCCGCCACCCTTGGTATATGGCCCTGGCACCCTACTCACTGAGCCACAGGCACTGCACTATAAAATAATTATCTTAATCTCCTTTTATCCTTCTAGTAACTGCAACCATTTTCTCAGCTAAAGCAAAGGTTTTTGCTGTAAGCCTCCATGTAAGGCTTTCTGACTTTAAATATTACTTATAACTCATTTATTATTTCAAATTCTCAAATCCTAAAACCTGGAATTTTTGGAAGAATAGTCACTTCTGTATTGCATGAGATAAAAAAACAATATAAGAACTGAGTTTGTAATTCACCTAGAAAACAGAACTGAAGTACATCATGGAATTAGGGAAAAATGAAAGACTGTGCTCCTAGGTTGGCTGGATACAGTAAGATCAAAATAGAACTAGTTGAAAGTACAGCCTTGTAGCTTACAAAAAAAATAATGATTCAGTAAGGAGGGGTTAGCAATGTATGCCATACCTGGGCTTAGATGTGATATTCTCAGCCTTAATTCCTCATGTTACTATATTGGAAAGACTAAATAGCATAACACATGCAAAACAAAGAAAATAGACCTTTGTACATTATTAGTACTCAACACACGCTGAATTACTATTGTATTTTATATTATCTATGTGGAGTAGAATAATTCCAAACAGATAATATATGACTTGATTATTAAAGATTCCATAGGATTTTAAAAGGTAATCTGAGTATGGTAATTGAAGGAGTAGTGAAAATTCACATTGCTCCCATAGGGAAGTACAGAGAAAATTGCCTGAATAAACCAAAAGATTCTTGGAGAGGACAAATTTGGTGATAAATTTGGATGTCAAGTAGGCCACCTAATAAACAGCATGTAAAATAATTCAACATTTTTTCCAAAGTATATAAATATTTTTTAAACTCAATTATATTCATAGAGTGACTAATTCTAGGGAAAGGTCGTGCAATAAATTCTACTTTTTACTATCATCTCTTACAAGTTATGTTATGAAAGAAATAACCCCAAATCTCAGTGGCTGGCTCAACACAACATAAATATATTTTCACTAACATTGCATGTCTAATTTGGATAAGCAGAGATCTTGGAATGTCGTCGTCATGTAGAGACTTAACGCCCCTGAAGACTCAGTCTCTATTCATGCTTCTATGAATGCTAAAGCAGAAAGAGTGCATGGCAGATCCCACACTGACGCAAAGTTTTATCCTTTAGAGCATGTCACTTCTGCTATAGTTTATTAATCAAAACAGGACACACGGCTGCCTGATTCAAAGGGAAAGGGTAAGCACAATTCTACTCAAAGAGAGAATGTAATATTGTTGAACAAGGCTTGATAACTCCATAATAGTCAATATTCATTTTGAATCACTGATGCTTAGTATACTAAAAGCAAATATTGAGTTTTAAATATAACTTGTCATCTAGAGAACATTTGATATCTATTTATAGTGGACATCATATAAATTATTTTTCAGTTATTTTTCAGTGGTTCCTCTGAGTATAGTAATGTAGTCTCTTAATCTATAAAAACAAAATGCTGCACAGACTTTATCCTCTCATAGAGTTCACTTCTTTTTCAATCCTTTGTAATGTTATCATAAATTACATATTTTTATATTATAAGATCATCAAAAAAGTTTTACAATTATTACTTTATTCAGGTTTTTAAAAAATCATTTATGAAAAAGAAGAATTATAACCAAAAATTACATCTATACCTTTGCTAGAGCTTTTTATTTCTTGATAGGGAATCATGTTATTGCCTAGTAGAACTTCACGTCAGCCTAATGGACCCTATTTAGTATTTTTTATAGGGAAGGCCTAGTAGTGACAATTTTGCTTTATTTTTGTTGTATGGTTTTATCTTTAAATATGTAATCTTATTGTCTTCTGCTCTCCATGGTTTCTAATGACAAATCCACTAGTAATCTTATTGAGGATCACACACTTCTCTCTTGTGGCTTTCAAGATTCTCTCAGTGATTGTCCACAGCATGGATCTCTGAGTGGTTTCTTCTTAGATCTTGAGGTTTTGCAATGTAGATCAATGTTTTTCTTATTACTTCAGATATTATTTCTAGCATTCTCTTTCTCTGTGTCTCTCTTTTTCTTTCTCCCTCCTTCTCCCTTTGCCTCCACCTCCCCTTTTCTGTCTCTTATGAGTATAGTGGTGTGTACTTTTGATGGTGCCCACAGGTCTCTGTTGCTCTGTTATTTTCCTTCAATCTTTCTTCTTTCTGTTCCTCAGATTAGATAATCTTAATTAATTTTTTTTTTTTTGAGACAGTCTCATTATGTCACCCTTGGTAGAGTGCTGTGGCATCATAGCTCACAGCAACCTCAAACTCTTGGGCTTAAGTGACTCTCTTGCCTCCACCTTCCTAGTAGCTGGGACTATAGGCACCTGCCACAATGCCCAGATATTTTGTTTTTGTTGTTGTTGTCATTGTTGTTTAGCTGTCCTGGCCTGGGTTCAAACCCACCAGCCTGGGTATATGTTGCTGGCTCCCTACTCACCGAGCTATGGATGCTGCCCAATCTTAATGGATTTATCTTCAAGTTCTCTGACTCTTTATTTTGATAGCTCTACTCTGGCTATTGATCCTCTTTAATGATTTCTTTTTTCAGTCATTGTACTTTTCAACTCCAGAATTTCTATTTGCTTATTTTTTATTAAATAAAATTTTTGTAATTTTTGTAATATTCTCTGGTAAGAAATAATTCTCATCTTTTTCTTTATTTCTTTAGATAATGTTTCCTTTACTTCTTTGAGTGTATTTATGATAGTTAATTCAGGTTTTTGGTGATTCCAAATTCTAGGTTTTCTCAGGCCTTTTTTTTTGGCAGTTTTTTTTTTTTTGGCTGGGGCTGGGTTCCACTACGTCTGGTATATGGGGCCAGCGCCCTACTCCTTTGAACCACAGATGCTGCCCTTCAGGACATTTTTTATTGACTATTATTCTTTATTTTTTGACTCATATTTTCCTGGGTCTTTGTATGTCTCACTTTTAGTTAAAAAAAGATTATTTTAAATAATACAATGTGGCCGTTCCAGAAACCAAATGTTCTTCTCTTCCACTTGCAAGATTTGTTGTTGTTGCTATTTTGGTATTGTCAGTTTATATATTGACTTGCCTGAAGTAATATTTTTAAGTCTGTATTCTTTGTTTTGTGTAGTTACTGAAGTGTCCACTTGGTCTGTTAATTACTGGACAGAGATTTCCTCAAACTTCTTGAACCAGTAAGCTTTCAAACTTTACTGATGTGCTCTATATGCAAGCTGTACCAACCATGCTTCTAAGTCTGCAGCATTTACACAACTGATTTTTCCTTCACTTCTTGAATGCATAGAAACTTAAAACCAGCTAGAGGTGTGAAGTAACAGTATTATTAGGCCTTTCCTGAAAATGCACACAGTGGAGGCCTACACATCTATGTGACCAGAAATATGTCACAGGTTTTCAAAACTCCCATCTAATTTCTTTTTTCTTTTTCTTTTCTTTTCGTTTTTCTTTATTTATTTTTTCTTTTCTTTTCTTTTTTTTTTTTTTTGAGACAGAGTCTCACTCTGTTGCCCAGGCTAGGGTATTATGAGTCAGTCTAGCTCACAGCAACCTCAAACTCCTGGACTCATGAGATCCTCCTGCTTCAGCTTCACCAATAGCTGTGACTAGAGGCAGCAACCACAATGTCAGATAATTTTTCTATTATTTATTAGAGATAGGATTCTTGCTCTTGCTCAGGCTGGTCTTAAACTTCTGAGCTCAAGTGATCCTCCTGCTTCAGCCTCCCAGAGTTCTAGGATTATAGGCACAAGCCACCATTCCTGGCCTGTATATCTCATTTCTAAGATTTTCCTTGTAATTTCTTTTATTAAACTTATTTGTCTCAATTATTATCCCCTTTTCAGGCATGTCTAATGTTAAGAAATTAATGATAATTCTTTTCAGTCAACACTTCCAGGAAAAAGCCTATTTTCAGTGAGTGAGCTTTGAGGTACGTCAAACAGAAGTCTCAGAGAGGAGGCTTCCAAGGAGATGACAGATGAAATAAGGACAAATACCTGGAAATTCTGAACATGATCTGCTCACTTCAGTGGCTGTTAGGCTGCTGATTTCCAAGCTACCATAATTATGAAGCTGTTAGTTTTCAAGTTACTGAAGAGATAGGAAGAGGGCACTGACAATAGGGAAAATTAGAATGCCGTAAGATTTGCTTTATTAAAACAAAATTTAGCCATTTTTAGTGAACAAATGCTTCCCAAATTGTTGCAAGACTTTCATTAATTTCCAGAGTTCTGAAAAAGTTTATTTTGACAGTTTTTGCAAGTTTTTTCATTGCTTGTATGGAAACTTCTGGGGGTACATATTCTCTCATTTTGGAAGTACTACACCTACATGCATTCTTAAACCTCCCAATTATTTAAATATTTTGAAATTGTTTTCATTTTGTAAAACCAGCAATTTCCAAAATATTGCATTTCTGTTAATTTAAAAATTTCTAACCATTTTGTGTTTTTCTTCTATTTCTTTGCTATATTTTATATCTTATCATTATCTCCCCTAATATAATCAAGCATGTGCTAATAAAATCCATGATTTAGAACCCATTTTTCTATTTTCTACAGAGCTTAGTAAAATCCTTAGCACATAATAGAAATCTGTAGGTCCAGTGCAAGTCCCCACACTTAGAAGAGTGAAAGTTCCTTAATAGATGCCCAATATTGTTGCAAAACGCAAGGCACAAGCAAATGTTTTCTAAGTGACTTGTATCTTTTTTCTAGCTCCCTCTGTGTCTCATGTATTCTTTTTATTCCAGACTACTGACCTGGCATCATAATTTTCTTTGAACCATTTCAAAGATGAAAGAAGAATAAGATTATTCAAGAGGGGAAACATTGCTGAGCCAGAGGTCACATAGACTCAGTTCTAGTCCAAAATCTGCCCTCCTCTGTCCCAGGTAAGTCACTTTTAGAGTTCTCTGAGCTTCTTTTCTTTGCTTATGTAAAATAAGTGACAAACAATTCTTGGGTCACAGAACTGCAATAAGGCTAAATAAGACTATGGGTAAGCACTTTGTAAAGTATAAAATGGACACAATTGAAATGTGTTACTAAGCCCAATGCTACTAGTTTTGCAATTTCTAGTGAAACTTTGATGATTCACAGCAAGCATTAACTGCTAAGATACCTACTCACTTTTGTGGACAGGCAACTAGGGCATTTTCACATTGTACTCCTGGTAAATTAAATTCTATACAGATAATGTTGATATTCATAAAGAATTTAGGCTTGCTGAAGTGTGGTGTTCTATAAAATAAAATTGCATTAATATAATTATTTCTATGCTTTAATCTTCAAAAGCAGCTTCTAGGGGAACTACTTTGTACTATGCAATTGGAAGAAAATTGTACCATGATAGCTCATCACAGCCACAAAGGAAGACTGTATGTAATGAAATAAAAATGCTTTCCGTGTGCAAACTAAAGGAGGTGACTTCCTTTAACAATATAACTCACATTAGGTAAAATTTTACATGGTTTATGCTGGAAATACTAAGCATTTTAAGAATTTCTTCATATTCTTATAGGTCTTTTAAGTGAATCTCTAATTATAAGGATAATCCAGATCAATTAATGATATTTTTATAAAGTTGTGTTTCGAAAACCACAATTCCCTTTGAAGTCTTTCAGGACTCATTCCTCTTGCTAGTGCTCTTATCTGACTTTTTATCATTGAATTTTCATCGCTTTCCACTGTTATCTCTATCATTAAGCTAATGTATTTAAAAGGAACCGCTATGTACTCTGCATATGATACTCATGGAATATCTATTTTTAATTGACTAGACACTGAGAATACAGAAATGAGCAAGACAGAGTCTCCATCTTCCTAGTGCTTTGGGGCTAATAGGCATAAGAAAAATTATTACAAGGGTGTGAAGAGAAGCTATTGTAGAGATTAGTTTAAAAAACTAATGGTGCACATAAATTAGGGTGACTATTTTTTTCTGTGGTGCTAGAAAAGTCTTCAGAGAAGAAATGCTAAGTTGCCCTTAAAAGTTAAACCGGATTTCACCAAGGAAAAGAGATTGAGTTTGGCCATGGAGAAAGACTAGCATATGCAAAGGTGTAGAGGACGCCAAGAGCCAGAAGACCTCTGAGCAAGATGATTTGTAGCTTGGGGGCAGGCCCTCAGCCAATTCATCTGCAGGTGCTCCTGGCAGAGAGTGAACCCGAGCCCATGGCAAGCCTTGGGCATGTAGTCATTGTCTAATACTCCCCTCACCTGTCTTGTGCCTTCTCAATGAAAGGTTACTGGGGAGGTTGCTGGAGGCTACCCTGCAATCAAGGTTAGTCTGCCTCCTACAAGCTTGTACTTCTAATCCGCGACTCGCCTGGTTCCTTTCTGTGGTGATGGAGACCAGGACCTTAGGGGCTGTGACACAAAGGCATGGAGACATAGAAGTACAAGAATATAAAATGGAAAGACATTCTGGGTAACCAGACCGTAGTGTTCATGGGCAGACAGTAAAGATGTTACTTAAAAACACAGTGACAACATGCTGTGAAAGATTTTTATGTCATGTAATAGAATTTGGTGAATCTCTGAGGAGTTTTTAAATGGGAAAGTTTTATCTGAATTGTATGCAAGTCAAACTGGTAATAATAATGATAAAAACCTACTTTTGTAAGTCAAATCTACCTTCCTTTCTCTCACATTTTCCAAAGTGTATGAAAAGCATGTGACATGGCATTGAAGTGTGACTTTTCCTTTGGTGTTTATCTTATTTTCATTGCCTATATATTTATTTTTACCTGAACTTTTATTTATTTTATTTTTTATAATGTTGTATGCATGCATTTTGTAAATTATCTCAATTTCTATTTGGAAAGAGTCTTGATAAGATTGCATACACAGATGGAATACATGTGGAAGTGAAAAGACAGTGCCAGGGATTAATTAGTTTTACATAAAGGAAAACAAAGTTACACTAAGTAGACTTCATCTATATTTCTGGTTATATGTCTCACACATGCAGATGACTAAACTAAGTGGGAAAGTATGAAGAGCTCAATGGTACCTATTATTACTATGAGAGAAATAGGTTTCAATCTAATTTTTATGTCTTTTTCTATTGTCTACAAGAAAAAATATTGTATTTAACATGCATGTTTTGGGGGCATTATTTCTTTATTGTAATATTTATTTTTTCCCTAATATTAAATTTAAAATATTAATAAATTAAATAATTTGGAAGACATTTAAAGACAGAATAATGGAATGATGGATAAAATCAATAATTTAGTTATATGTACTTCCTAAAAATTCTATCAAAAGTCATATTTTACTATTTTGGGGGAGTCATTTGAGTGCCTATCATTTGTCAGCATTTATTTTTATTCAAAGAATCCTATTTATATCAGGAATGGAAGTAGTTATAAACACAGGAAATATAAAAGTTAAGAGTGTGAATATTAATATGTGATGTCAGTAGACTAAGTAGTAAAGAAATTCTACATAGTTTCAGGAAAAAATTTAGGCTGAAAAGGAATGGAATAAGTCTACCAAATTTTAAATGAAGGGTTTTCAACCAAGAGGTCCATTTATATGTCACAATTCCCGTAAGGGAATTCAGCAGTTAAATTCATCAGTTAGGTGGTGGCATGAGGGGGAAATTTGTGAGTTTGTGTAGTGAAATATATATTTTTTAATTACCCTTTGACTAAACTTCAGCATTTCAATTTATTGTGAATTTAGGCCACAAATATCAGTACTTGTTACTTTGTTACCCAAAAGAAATTCAGTTGTTTGATTTCTCATGACAAATGCTAAGTTATCTTCATGCATTTATACTCACTAATTACTACTGGTAGTTATTAGGTTACCCAAATTATGTAATGTGTTAACTATATAATCACATTTTCCATCACTCCATTCAATTTCTTTTGAAAAATACTTAGAAAACTTTTTTTTTTTTTTTTTTGCATTTAATACCCCTAAAACATTGTTCTGAGATAGATTTCCCTTAAATGTCCCCAGAAAGCCAAGGCTGTCCACAGTATGCCAAACACCAAGAACGCCTTTTGTTTTTTTTAAGACTACACCTGTGTTCAGTGAGTCCAGGTAGAAGGCAAGATTCCGCAATGTGGAGAAAGAAACAATTAGCATGGGTATTCCTTATTTGGCTACACCACCACCAGTGGTTACACCACATCAATGGCTACAACACTTGGTAAAATGATTAGCAATGCCACATGAAAAAACCCGTCTCCACAGGTAACTGTCAGCCTTCTAGGAGGCTTCCGTCAGAAGCCCCTAACACCTTGTAGTTTGCCAAGATTCGAGATTAGCCCTTTGTCAAACATGTCATAATCCTTTATTACTTTTTCCCACACACAAATTTATGCGGTTAGGAACAGTTACATTTCTATGGCAATAGTTGTGGAAAACATTTTCTCAAACTTGACTAGCTGTAAGATTTCTTAGACATCACAGTCCTTTCAGGTTCTTTTCTGGCAAGTACACTTGAGATTTTAGGCATTTCCCAAATCTAAGAAGCCTTTTTGGGGCTCTAGGATAATGTCACATCTTCAGATGCCATCTGAGTATTTTACTCACCTCGATTAAGGGCATACTTTGCTGGGTAAAGAAGGCTGTATTTCACAGCCCATCTGTCAGGAAAAATGTGTGTGACTCTGGTAGTTTGGGACTATCTTGTGCCTCAAAAATCTGTCTGCCTTGGGCCTCCTGAAGCGGAGTTACCACCAGGCTTTCATGGGAACCGCAGCCTGAGGCTCAGCAATGCGCACTGAGCAATGTGGACTTCTGGTAGCAGGGATCTCACACAGGACCTCGTGCTGGGTCAGCAGCTGGCTGGGGATGGGAGTTCCTTACACCACAGGAGGCCTGTAGGTGCCTGAGGCCACCTGGCCTGCTGCTGCCTCTGGTGAAGCCAGGGCAATGATCCTTTGTACTAAACTGCTACAGGAACTGAGGGAAATAATAGCTACCTGCGGACACGTAAGGATCTGACTTAAAAACAAACGGTGGCTTAGTAGGTCTGCTCACAGTAATTCTGAAAATATGGAAAACTCTTACCCATCTGTCCTGGAGTTTTTCTTTGTTCACATGGAGTGTTCACTACATTTTGCTGCTTCAACAAGGGCTCCGAGGTTAGGTAACTATAACCACATTTTTCCCAGGTGTCTCTCTTTTTCATTCACCATAGAACAAATGTTGAGTTCTTTTCAAGAAGATATTGGGGTTTGGAGCTCAACTTTACTAGAGTCGATGCAAACGAATCCACATTGGTACTTGCCCTTGGCCTTGCAGTGATTCTCAGTCTTCCTGAACAGTAGCAAAACCTGAATGTTGGGCAAGAGTCACCTTGTGCGATAGTGACTTTGCCCAGCAGCTTGTTCAGCTCTTGGTCATTGTGGATGTCCAGCTGCAGATGACACAGAGAAAAAAAGAGTTACCTTGTGCGATAGTGACTTTGCCCTGCAGCTTGTTCAGCTCTTGGTCCTTGTGGATGTCCAGCTGCAGATGACACAGAGAAAAGTTGCCAGGCAGCCCTAGGATCTCAGGAGTCAGGTGCTCCAGTATCACGGTCAGGTTCATTGAGCAGCCTATTGCTTGCTGGACCCAATTCATTCTCTGGAGCATATGGCGGCCATGCCCATAGGGAACGTGAGACTCACCATGGATAGCTGAATCAGTCTTGGCCTTACCGTGAGTTTTGCTGCCCTGCTTGCCGCATCCAGACATCCTGGTCTAAGTAACTAATTGCAAGCTGCTAACCTCTAATATTTCTTTAATATTTATCATCAGAAGTCTTATAAAATGTTATACACACACACACATGCACACACAGACACAAACACGTGTTTCTTAGAAACAAGAAGCTAAAAATCCCCCTAAAGGGTCCTTTGAATTGTGGCCACAATCCATCAGATAGTTGCGTGAACAATGAGTAATCTTAATTTGAGAACGTATTGCCATTTGGAAATCCTATTCCTTAATAGTCAACTTCATTCATACTTCTTTGAATATTCAAAATATTTAAATTTATGATAATTAGGCCATAACAAAACATGTACATAAATAGAAAATCACATTAACTGCCCTGTCTTCCTAATAGTCATAGCTCCCTTACAGTTAAACCAGCTTGAACATTTGGAAGAAATTCAATGTCAGCCTTCAAAGAGATTAATGGAAATACATGTGAATTCTCTGAGTGAGACTTGGAAAAGGTGGCTATCTATAAATATTCTCCCTCATACAAACTAAATAAATGTGTTCCTAAGTGCTGATGGGTAATTTAGTGTGTCTTCATCACTATTGGTCTTATTTGTTATAATGTCCTTTTATAGCTTTCTATATATGTGATGTTTACTGCACCTGCCTAAGTTTCTCTAAGTACCTAAGTGACAAAAATAAGTGCCTTAAATATTTAAGCTAGAACAGAGCTGGCATGTTAGAAATATCTGATTATTTCAGGTTTTATTTATTCATAGTATATATTTCTTTGTGTTCAAGTCTTCTAGTTGAGTCAGGTGAGACTTGATGTTCTTTGCCAATTTATTACAGAACAACTTAACGTAAACAGACCATTAAAAAGTCTTTATTAAGAAAGGATACTATGTGGTATAAAGGAAGAAGTCCCAGACTGAAAATCAATGGGATGGTAACTACTTGAAACTAGTTTTTCTATTCATTATTTAAAAACCGAACACTCCAATTTGCTCATCCTCTGTCCATTTTCTTGACCTAATTTCCTTTTTTTTTACTTCTTCCCTCATTATATTCACTTCCTAATTATCTTTCTCTCTCTTTCACCAATTATTTATATACTAGGTACAGTGACACTCTTATACTTTTAATGAAATTTACTTGTGAATTTACCTCTAATAATCAGGCACCTCAGGCTTTCTGAATTAAAAGGTAAGCAATCCAATAAAGTAGTCATTTGAAAACAGCTAGAAAGAATGGCAAGACTTTCCCGTCCAGAAGGAACCAAGATATATGTAAATACATGGCTTTTTTTTTTGAGAGATCAAATTTCTTTTTTTTTTTTAAGGTTTAAATCCTTTTTTTATTAAATCACAGCTGCGTACATTAGTGCAATAAAGGGGTACAATGTGCTGGTTTCATATACAATCTGAAATGTTTTCATAAAGCTCTTTAACATAGCCTTCATGGCATTTTCCTTTATTTTTTTTTTTTTTTTTTTTACCAGTGGTAAGACAGAACTTATTTACAGAAAAGAGTACAGAAAACACTAAAGCTCCTGGTATAGAGAAATAACTCAAGTGGGGAGAGAAAAGCTCTCTCTGTTTCTCTCCTGGTCTTTCCCCGTCTCCCCCTTTAGGCTTTTAGTCTCGGGGTACATATAGGTATATGGGTTCCTTGGCCAGGAAAGGAATGAACACAGTACCTTCTGCCGGGGGCAAGGTGAATGAATGTATCAATGAACAAAGACAGTCCCTTCCACTAGGGCAAAGTGAATGAATGTATCAATGACTGGACATAGTCCATTCATGGAAATGAGGGCTAGGGAATTCACATGAAATTGACCTAGGCATAGGAAATGGGGGTTCCACATTTAGTCCTAAGTGTAAAGTGAAGGAGACACCAAGGCACAGGTGTCTGCTCGGCAGTTGTCAGGTCTTTTTGGCTATTGGAGCCTCCGGTGGGGGTTGGAGGTCCCTCTCCTTGCGTGTCATCCAGCCCGCTGGTTCTTCAGCTGGCTGCCGCAGCACAGACACCACCAAGGTAGAGGAGGCAGGTCCGCCAGCTCCACTGAGCTGGCTAGGGTGCCAAATGTCCTGCATCAATTCTCCCTCTCCGAGTAGAAACTAACTGCTGTTAGGGAAAAAGGGCAAAGACTCGATCTAACTGCTTCCTGCTGAATCGGGCAATGATAGAAGGGGGCAGTTAGGGTTTCTCTGGAGGGAGAGTGATGCAGGGGTTCCTGAACTGGAACCATCTTTATTGCGTGTGGCTTGATGACATTTCTGGAAAACATAAATCTGATTAGTATAATCAGTAATAGGCAAAGGTAGAACAGCATCAGGTCAGAAGCACTTATTCAGTGATGCTAAAAGTAAACCATATTAGGATTTTTTTTGCTGTTTCCTAAATAATAACTTCAATAACTTTTGGCTCACAAGTGTAGGTGATCTGCGGTTGGCTGCTTCACTGTCTGCCTCTGTAGAAGATGGAGGGGTCCAGGATTTTACTTGTGAACGATGTATGCAGGAATCGACTCCTATAACTTTAATAGCTGTAGAAGAAGACAAGATAACAGGAAAGGGGACTTCCCAAGTTGGGGTTAGGGAAGGTGAATTAGAGGGGAGAGTTTTGATCATGACTAGATCTCCAGGAGGGAAAATTTCCTGTTTTAGTTAGTATGTCCCTCCCCAAAAGGGGAGCAGGACTTTCAGGCATAATTAGGGAGGCATGAGAGAACAGCAAGTCATCCCAATTGCAGCTTAAAGGCTGGGAGAAAAATTTGGTAACCAGCTTTCCAGACACCCCCTGTATAGTTATGGATTTGGGAGATAAAAGACCAGGGTTAGAGAGAAGTACAGAGAAGGTTGCTCCAGTGTCCAAAAAAAATTTTGCCTCCTAACACTCCACTATAAGTCAAACCTGGAGCTCTTGAGGGATGATGACATAAGCTGGAGCCATGAGAATTTGCCCCAGGCACCCTCAGTCCAGTTTGGGCTTTGATGGGGTCACTGTCCCAGGAGGCCTTCGCCTCTGGGGACAGGCCACCCTCTCGTGGTCACCCTTGCATTCTGGACAGGGACCTGGTGGCTTGCTCAGCCAGGGGTGCTTCTGGGGGCAGTCTTTTCTGAAGTGGTCAGTCTGACCACATTGGAAGCACTTGTTTTTAGCTCCTCTGGTTTCCCTCTGCCCCTGAAAGTTGCTCGTTTGTTGGAGTGCCATTACTAGAGCTATCATTCTTTTCTGTTCCTTTCTCTCTTTTTCCTCCTTTCTCTCCAGGTTTCGGTTATAAAAGACCATAGTGGCCATTTTAAGAAGATTCTCCAGGTTATGGTTTAGGCCTAGAGCCCATTTCTGGAGTTTTCTTTGAATGTCTGGAGCCGCTTGAGTGATAAATTTGTCTTTTAA
>CAUYRH010089087.1:0-22325 GCA_963574655.1 Perodicticus potto | reverse complement strand
TCACAGCTCACAGCAACCTCCAATTCCTGGGCTCAAGCGAGTCTCTTGCCTCTGCCTCCCAAGTAGCTGGGACTACAGGCGCCTGCCACAACGCCCGGCCATTTTTTGGTTGCAGCCGTCATTGTTGTTTGGTGGGCCCGGGCTGGATTCGAACCCTCCAGCTCAGGTGTACGTGGCTGGCGCCTTAGCCCGCTGAATCACAGGCGCCGAGCCAAGATCTACTCTCTTGACAATTTAAGTCTTTTCTGGGCTGGGCTTGCTGGCTCATGACTATAATCCTAGCACTCTGGGAGGCTGAGGCAGATGAATTGCTGAGCTGAGAGGTTTGAGACCAGCCTGAGCAAGACCAAGACCCTGTCTCTAAAATAACAGCAGGACATGGTGGTGGGTGCCTGTAGTCCCAGCTACTCAGGAGGCTGAGACAAGAGAATCACTTGAGCCCAAGAGTTTAAGGTTGCTGTGAGCTGCAACACCAGGGCACTCTACCAAGGGCGACAAGTGAGACTCTGTCTCAAAAAAAAAAAAAAAAGCCCCCAAAACAAAAAACTTTTCTGAGTATACTATTCTTGTCTAGTTTTGATTTCTGAACATTTTCCATGTTCAAAAAAAAAATTTAAATAAAAAAGAAAAACGCAAAATAATTGGCTCTAAAGTACACATAAAATGTTATAGGAAAAAACTGTTTGTTCATTCATTCATTCCCTGAGACAGGTCTTGCTCTGTTGCCAGAGCTATAGTGCAGTGGTATTATCACTGCTCACTTAACTCACTACAACCACAAACAGCTGGGCTTAAGTGATCCTGCCACCTCAGCCTCCCAAGCAACTGAGACTAGGCACACACCATCATACCCTGCTAATTTTAAAAAAATGTTTTATAGATAATAGGTTTCACTATGTTGCCTAGGCTGTTTTAGATTTCCTAAGCTCAACAATTCTCCTGCCATTAGCCTCCCAAAGTACTAAGATCACAACCATGAGCTACTGAGCTCAGTTATTCAAATAATTTTAGAACCTAGGACTTAATTATACATCCTTAGCAGAATACATTTTAAGCCAGAAAGAAATGCAAGGAAATCCTAATTTTCATTCAATGTTTTCTGTTAATAGTAATGGTGGTAATGTAGAAAAGAAAGCAAGGCGGCACCTGTGGCTCAGTGAGTAAGGCACTGGCCCCATATACCAAGGGTGGCGGATTTAAACCTAGCCCCGGCCAAACTGCAACAAAAAATAGCCGGGCATTGTGGCGGGTGCCTGTGGTCCCAGCTACTCAGGAGGCTGAGGCAGGAGGATCGCCTGAGCCCAAGAGCTGGAGGTTCCTTTGTCTACTGAGGGCGACAAATTGATATTTTGTTTCCAAAAAAAAAAAAAAAAAAAAAGAAAGAAAGAAATAGTTTGGCTTGGCTCCCGTAAGCATGATGGCTATGGCGCTGACCACATACACTGAGGCTGGCCGGTTCAAACCTAGCCTGGACCAGCTGAACAACAATAACAATTGCAACAAAGAAAATAGCCGGACACTGTGGCAGGCGCCTATAGTCCCAGCTACTTGGGAGGCTGAGGCAAGAGAACTGCTTAAGCCCAAGAGTTTGAGGTTGCTGTGAGCTGTGATGCCACAGCACTCTACCAAGGAATAGATAGGAGACTCTGTCTCAAAAAAAAAAAAAAAAATCTAAATGTTTGGCAGCATCCAAGGAGTAGAGCACTGGCCCCATATACCAGAGGTGGGGGGGTTCAAACCCAGCCCCGCCCCCCCCCAAAAATCACCATTCAGGTGGCGCCTGTGGCTCAGTGAGTAGGGCACCGGCCCCATATACTGAGGGTGGCAGGTTCAAACCCAGCCCCGGTCAAACTGCAACACCAAAAAAAGAAACCAAAGTCCAGACATGGTGGATCATGTCTATAATCCTAGCACTCTGGGAGGCCAAGGCAAGTAGATTGCTCTGAGCTCACAGGTTCGAGACCAGCCTGAGCAAGAGCCTGAGCAACAGTGAGACCCCATCTCTAAAAATAGCTGGGAGTTGTGGCAGGCGCCCCTGTAGTCCCAGCTACTCGGGAGGCTGAGGCAAGAAAATAGCTTGAGCCCAAGAGTTGGAGGTTGCTGTAAGCTATGATGCCGCGGCCAAAGTAAGACTGTCTCAAAAACAAACAAACAAAACAAAGAACAAGACTTTCAGTATTGAAAAGAGAAAATAATTTTGATATGGCAGGTGTGGTGGCTCATGCTTGTAATCCTAGCACTATGGGAGGCCAAAGCAGGTGGATCCCCTAAGCTCAGAAGTTCAGAGACCAGCTAAGAAACAGCAAGTGCCTGCCTCTACTAAAAATAGAAAAACTAGCCAGCATTGTGGTAGGCAACTGTAGTCCCAGCTACTTCAGAGGCTGAACCTAAAGGACCACTTGAGCTCAGGAGTTTGAGGTTGCTGTGAGCTATGATGTCATAGCACTCTACCCAGGGCAATGGAGTAAGACTCTGTCTCAAATAAATAAATAAATAAATAAATAAATAAAATAAAATAAAATAAAATAAATATATAATATACACACACATACACACAGATGATGTGAACTAATGATAACACACACACACATTTATTTCCTAGCTTTGACCCTGGAAAAGGGTCTAGAAAGTAAGGCCATCCTAACACCTATATTTGGTGTCTAAAACCATCTCCCACTAAACATCTCAGAGAAGGAGCAGGTAACAGATGAAGGAAGAGAATTTACATGCTTGGCAAAGGGAAAAATATAAGTTATCTTTTGAGACAGGGTCTCAAGCTAGAGTGCCATGGTGTCAGCCTCACTCACAGCAAATTCAAACTCTTGGCATCAAGTGATTCTCCTACTTCAGCCCCCAAGGAGCTGGGACTACATCCCCCTGCCATAGCACCTGGCTAATTTTTCTATTTTTAGTAGATATGGTGTCTTGCTCATGCTTAGGCTGGTCTCAAACTTTTGACCTCAAGCAATCCACTGGTCTTGGCCTCCCAGAGTGCTAGGATTACTGGCATGAGCCACCTCACCCAACCAGAAAAATGTAATTTTATAATAGAAGGATCAGGCTGTTACCACCTTAACCCAGTGATCAATTTCAACATCACTAACAACAGTACTGACATTATACAACTGATGTGATGTGATGTGCTATGAAGCAAAGCATTACTTCTAAAATACTCCAGCCAGAAATATTTAACCTGAATCTAATCAAACTTTTGGACTTATTGTCCAGTTATAGAAAATTGCAACTATGAGGAAGCAGTAAGACAAATCTAAAAGGTAGGATGTTCTATGAGACAACTAACTTGGTCTCTTTAACAAGTAATGTCACAAGAGTAGGGAGAGAAACAAACATTCACTCTAAAAGACTTAGGACACACTAGCAACCAAATGCAATACATGGTCCATGTTTGAACAAACCACACACAAAAAATATTTTGTAACAACCAAAAAATAGCATATAAATATATTATGTTAAAAAAATTATTGTTTGGCTTGGTGCCTATAGCACAGTGGTTATGGCACCAGCCACATATACCAAGGGTGGTGGGTCCAAACCCCCAAGCCAGCTAAACAAGTGAAACAAAAAAACAGCCAGGCGTTGTGGCGGGCACCTGTAGGCCCAGCTACTTGGGAGACTGAGGCAAGAGAATCACTTAAGCCCAAGAGTTTGAGGTTGCTATGAGCTGTGACACCATAGCACTCTACCAAGGGCGACATACTCAATCACAAGAGAAAAAAAAAATTATTATTCATTCATCAGGTATGATAATACTATTATAATTATGTGAAACATCCTTACTTTTTCAGAGATGTATACTAAAGTATTTCAAGGTAAAATGCATAATGTTTTTTATTTACACGATTAAATTTTTTTTACACACACACACAAATATATATATATATATATATATATATATATATATATATTTTTTTTTTTTTTTAATTTCAGGTTAATGTGAAGGTACAAACAACCAAGTCAAAATACTTTGTTATGTAGAGTCCCTCTGTGGTTATGTCCTGCACTCAAAAGGTACATGATTATATTTTAGAAAAACAAGAATAGATGAAGCATGGGCCGGACACAGTAGCTCACACCTATAATCCTAGTACTCTGGGAGGCTAAGGCAGGTGAATTGTTTAATCTCAGGAGTTCGAGACCAGCCTCAGCAAGAGGGAGAGCCTGTCTCTACTGAAAATAAAAAAAAAAATTAGCCAGCTGCCACTTGGGAATCCAGGAGTTTGAAGTTACTGTGAAGTAGGCTGACTTCATGGCATGTTAGCCTGGAACTGACACTGTCTCAAAAACAAAACAAGATGAAGCAAATAATGGCAAAACATTAACAAATTTAAGTGATATGTATTATTCATTAGCTATTTTCTTTACTTTTATATGTTGAAAGAAATTAACATAATACTCCTGATCTTACTCCAAATAATTAAAAATAAAAACATTTATGCAGTACATAGTAAAGAACCAAATACTTTTTGTTATTTCACTCAATATGTATACCATAGATAAAGACTAATCACGAAATCTAGAAAGAACTGCAGGCAATGGCAAAAATCACTCACTATAGTCACTGCAAAGTGATTGTTCCTGAATGTTTGTGAAAAGTTAAAAGGCATTCTACCTAATACATAAAGCTTCATGTTCTGTTTTTGCAAACAACTCAATTTGTTTTGCATTTCACCTATGTTGTAGTATCCATTTATAGTCCTTACAGAGCTTTCCAAATCATTAGGTAATTACGTGTATCCTGCTCAAACATTGTACCACTAGGTTAAATTCTATATTTTAGAAAAAGAATAGTACTTACCCTCTTTTTAATTTCTTCTTGCCTTTTCTTCTGTTGCCGTTCTTTCTCTTTTATCTTCTCTGCTATTTTTTTCTTTTCTGAAATTTTTACTTCTGAAAATAAAGAAATGTTTTATTCAGTTGTATTGAATACTTACCAGTTTATGGATGAGACAGACATGATACTCATATACTTAAAAGAAACCAAACTTCTCCCAGCTTCAGTTTCGAATGCTGATTTCCTCAGAAATAATGGGAAAATTCTGGAACTCTTCCTTTTCCTCTCTAATCTGACCCTTAAGATCCAAATATCTCCCTTCATATTTTCCTATCATGCTTTAGGCAGGACTTATATCATTCATTCATAAAGCCACACCCCCTACCCTCCTCTCCTAACAATACCAAGCACTCACACAGAAATACAGCAGGCATCAAATCTAATTATGTTTTCAAAAGGTTTTAAGGCAAAGACACACTGAAGAAAAAAAGAGTGGGAATGAAAGGATGCTTCAGGCTTCTAAATAACAAAATTTTCAACTTTGTGAGCATCTTGTCATTTGTCTTAACATTTGGCTTGTACCTGGTACTTAAGATTAAGTAATAAATGTTCACTAAGACATAAAACTCAAAACTGAAGAGGCCCCAGTGGCTCACCTGGTTTTACTTCTGCTTCCTCTTTTTTTTCATCATCATCGTCATCCCAGTTATCCTAAAGAAAAAAACCTCCATTAATAATCACATATGTTTGCTTTTCCATGTAAACCTTATCATCAACTTAGATAACTTCATAGAAACAAGCTTTTTTTTTTTTTTTTTGGAGACAAGAGTTTCACCTTGTCACCCTCAGTAGAGTACTATAGCATCACAGCTCACAGCAAACTCCAACTCCTGAGCTTAGGTGATTCTCTTGCCTCAGCCTCCCGAGCAGCTAGGACTACAGCCGCCTGCCGCAATACCCCACTATTCTTTGTTGCAGTTTGGCTGGGGCCTGGTTTGACCCTGCCAACCCTCAATATATGGGCACCCTACCCACTGAGCCACAGGCGCTACCCAGAAGCAAGCTTTTTGATATTCCTTTGGTACCACATTATATTTATAAATTTATGCAGGGAGAACTAACATCTTTATAATGCTAAGTTCCCCTAGCCAAGAGCATGGGTTATCTTTCCATTGTTTAAGTCTACTTTTGTATCTTTCAGGAGTGTTTCAAAGTTTCCCTTAGAGGTTTTGCACATTTTTTTAAAGTTTATTCCTAAATATTTCATCTTCTGTCTTGCCATTATAGTTTTTTTCTTATTATGTCCTCTAACTGGCTACTATTTGTGTATAGAAAAGCTATTCACTTTTATATGTTATAAATTTTATATGTTATAAAATTAACCTCAGTGAATTCATGTTATCACTGAAGTTAAATTTATCATTGACTCTCTAGGGCTTTTCTGGTATACTACCATAACATCTAAAAATAAAAGATAGCTTTACTTCTTTCCAATTCTTCTTTTTTTTTTTTCAGACAGAGCCTGAAGCTGTCGCCCTGGGTAAAGTGCCATGGCATCACAGCTCACAGCAACCTCTAGCTCCTGGGCTCAAGCGATTCTCCTGCCTCCGCCTCCCAAGTAGCTGGGACTACAGGCGCCCGCCAAAATTCTGGCTATTTTTTGGTTGCAGCCGTCATTGTTGTTTGGCAGACCCGGGCTGGATTCGAACCCGCCAGCTCAGGTGTATGTGGCTGGCACCTTAGCCACTTGAGCCACAGGCCCCAAGCCTCTGTCCAATTTTTATGCTCTATAATTTCTTTTATCTAACTGCACAGTCTAAACCTCTAAAACAATCTTAAAAAGCAACAGAGATAACGGGCATCCTTGTTTTGTTCCTCTCAATGCAAATGCCTCTAGTGTTTGCCCATGAAGTGGTATGCATCTGTCCCAATTTATGCAGTACAATTAATCAAACTTTTCTTTCATTCCTCTGGATTTCAAGTCAGTTAGAAAGTTGTTCCTTTTTTTTTTCTTTTTTTTTTGAGACAAGAGTCTTATTATGTCACTCTCAGTAGAGTGCCATAGTGTCACAGCTCACAGCAACCTCAAACTCTTGGGCTCAGGTGATTCTCCTGCCTCAGCCTCCCAAGTAGCTGGGACTACAGGTGCCCACTACGACGTCCGGCTATTTTTTGGCTGTAGCTGTCGTTGTTTGGCAGGCCTGGGCTGGGTTCAAACCCGCAGCTCCAGTGTATGTGGCTGGCGCCCTAGCTGCTGAGCTACAGGCTCAAGCCAGAAAGCTGTTTCTTATGCCAAAGAATCCACCCACATTTTCTTCTAGAATGTATAGAATTTCATTGTTTTTTCATTTAGATCTCTGACACATTTGGATTATTTTCTTGTGTATAGAAGGAAGCATGGCTCTACTTCTGAGAGAAGAATAAGTTCTGATTGTTCTAACCTTGTGCTCTTGTACCCTTCCACCATTGGATAATCCACCATCAAGGCCCTCACCAGATACCCGCACTTTGATAATGGACTTGTTAGGCTCCAAAACCATGAGAAATAAATCTTTTGTTTATAAATTACACAGTCTATTATATTCTGTTACAGCAGTACAAAACATTAAAATACCCCATGCTTTACCACATAACTAAATTTTCAAATGTACTTGGTCCACCTCTGGGTTTTCTATCCTAACTCACTGGTCCACTGTCTCTTCATATATCAGTACTATGGTGCTTTAATTATAGACCCCACTTGGAAGTTTTTAGGTTTTTTAATGTTTTCCTGGCCTTGTGCGCATCCACTTAGCAAACTCCATAAAAAGCTGTGTCAGACAACCCAGTCAAAATTAATAGCTTCTCTTAAAGTGATTCACTGTTGTTTTAAATAAAGAATTGAGGTGGGTGTGGTGGTTCATGCCTGTAACACCATCAACTTGGGAGGCTGAGGTGAGAGAATCATTTGAGCCCAGGAGTTCAAGGCTGCATGCAGTGAGCTATGATCTCCCCATTGCACTCCAGCCTGGGTGACAAAGCAAGCCTCTATGCCCCCCCACCAAAAAAAGAATTGTGTGTGTATATATATCTTCAATGTACTCAATACTATATGAAACCAATACACAAACAACTACACACCCACACAAATGATAAAACACAAATATAGCCTAGCAAGGGGGAGAGGATCAAGGGGGGGTGGGGCAACTGGTGGGATCTCACTTAATAGGCACAATGTAAGGATGTTAGCATGCACCCTGGGTGAAGAGCTCAACTACAACTTGAATTTTACCTTAGAACTGAAACAATGTAACCTAAAATCTGTACCCTCATATTAATTTGAACTGAAATTAAATAAATAATAACTAAAAATTGAGAAAACTTTATATTTCTTACTTTCCCAAATGGTAAAAGCATCCCACACACTCTTACCAATAGCTCATTTATTTCAAGGAACATCCCATATAACACAACCTTGATTAATGAATTAAATCTATATAATACTTAAGCCCACTATTAAAGAGGAGCCAAGAGCTGATCAACACTTTCATGGATCTAACTTAGATAAGGTACTTTATAGATAGATCTGTACTGTCTTTTCAATGTCTAACTCAATCACTGAACTAAATATAAACTAAACAGACAATTTTCTAAAGGCTCCATAGAATTTAGAATGCTTAAGTTTACTAAGAAAGACACAGCCCTGTATTTAAATATAGGGTAGGGCGGTGCCTGTGGCTCAGTCAGTAAGGCGCTGGCCCCATATACCCTCGGTGTATGCAATAAAAAAATAGCTGGGCGTTGTGGTGGGCGTCTATAGTCATAGTTACTCGGGAGGCTGAGGCAAGAGAATCGCTTAAGCCCAGGAGTTGGAGGTTGCTGTGAGCTTTGTGACCGAGGGTGAAAAAGTGAGACTCTGTCTCTACAAAAAAAATTAAAAAAAAAAAAAAAAACAGGGTAGCCTAGCCACAGTCTCAGCAACCATCAGGCATACTGAGGCACGCCATTTGAAGGTAAGCCACTGGACAACAGTTGCACAGCACGAGGCCCTAACGCTACTGAGAGGCAAAGCTAATGTGTCAGAACTAAGGCACCACGCTTTTGGTTTCACAACAAAGACAGATTATAAATCTAAATCAGTCTAGGTATATAAACTAACCAAGCATTGATTCTTAATAAAATCAGCCAAGTCTACCAAAGAAATTAAAAATCCAACATCTTGAGTAAGTCTGCCATAGGGTCTGCAAGCAGAGAGGGAGGAACTTTATATAGTCACTCTGTCTTGACAATTTAACCCACATTTCACAATTTTAATAAATGAAAAGCAAACCAGCTAGTTATTACTTGTATAACTAAGACACTACAGATAGAAATTAGAGGTCAAGGGTGGCGCCTGTGGCTCAAAGGAGTAGGGCGCCGGCCCCATATACTGGAGGTAGCAGGTTCAAACCTGGCCCTGGCCAAAAAAATAAACTGCCAAAAAAAAAAAAAAGAAAGAAAAGAAATTAAGAGGTCAAATGTTTGTATTACCTTGTTGGTCTGCTTAAGTGCTTACATGAACACATCACAGTTAAAAAAAGGAACCAGAGAGCTAAGAATATGGATTAACTACCAGGTATTTTTGTTGTTGTAATCTTTACAGAACACACCAAGGCTGGGTTTGTAAGTGATAGGCTACTTAGGCAATACTTCTGATAGCAGGACCATTTGCTTATCACCGAGGGTGCATATTTAACACCCTCTAATAATGGTGATAATAATAGATAGAATTTACTGAGTGCATACCTTGCACCAGGCACTGTGCAAATAACTTTATGTGCAGTAACATGGTAAATCCTCACAACAGTCTTATTAAGTAGGGTAGTGTTATCCCCATTTTACAGGTAAGAAAATCCAGATCCAGACACAACCATCTCACAATCAGTGAAAGACAATGAAGAGACCTGTTCTGAATGGATCAAAGTTGCTTTAAAGTTACAGTTAGAGAGAAAGAATAAGTTCTGGTGTTCTATTACAGAGTAAGGTGACTACAACTAGTAATATAGTGTATAGTTTAAGATAGCTAGAAGATAAAATTTTGAAAGTTACCACCACAAAGAAATGGTACATGCTTAAAATGATGCATTTGGTAATTACCCTGACTTGATCATTATACAATGTATACGTGCATTGAAACATAACACCTTAGCCTGCAAATATGTATAATTATTGTGTCAAATGATCACTTTTTAAAAAATCATGTTTTAATACTTGTTTAACAAAATACACAGTTTAGTAAAGTTTAAGTAACTGTAATAAAGCAACTCAGAATACACTTTTTTTTGAGACAGAGCCTCAAGCTGTCACTCTGGATAGAGTGATGTGGCTTCACAGCTCACAGCAACCTCCAATTCCTGGGCTCAAGCCAGTCTCCTGCCTCCACCTCCCAAGTAGCTGGGACTACAGGCGCCTGCCACAACGCCTGGCCATTTTTTGGTTGCAGCCAGCATTGTTAGCCCGGGCTGGATTCGAACCCGCCAGCTCAGGTGTACATGCTGGTGCCTTAGCCGCTTGGGCCACAGGCGCCGAGCCCAGAATACATTTTTAAAGGAACATGCTAAGACTCATCTTTTTTTTCTGTAGTCTTACTCCTGGATATTAAGATTCATCCTTTAAACACCCTTGTAAGACTTTAAACACAGCTGTAGAGGAGGTCTTTAAAAGCATGTCTTCCCAGGCACAGTGGCTCACATCCATAATCCTAGCACTCTGGGCGGCCCAGGCAGGTGGATTGCCTGAGCTCACAGGTTTGAGACCAGCCTGAGCCAGAGGGACACCTTGTCTCTAAAAATAGCCAGTTTTTGTGGTAGGCACCTGTAGTCCCAGCTACTTTAGAGGTTGAAGCAAGAGAATCACTTAAGCCCAAGAGTTTGAGGTTGCTGTGAGCTGTGATGCCACCGTACTCTACCAAGGGTGACAAAGTGAGACTTTGTCTCAAAAAAAAAAGTCTTAAACACTTGTTTACAAAGTTCATAGTTTAATTCACTGCAACAAAGCAGCTCACATCCTTAAAAAAATTTTTTTTAAGTTCCTTAGTAAAAATCACTTCTTTGCTGACTCCTGGGAACTAAGTCCCTCCTCAACAAAATTATAAAATTAATACTTTCCAATTAGTTCTGGAATGAACTCTCCTGGGATTCTAGGGAAGCTCATCAGATAGAATGGTTTTTGGCTCCACCTAAGGAATTATCCTCAGCTACAGTTACCTATCCTCAAACCTCAAATTGTCTGTGGTGGTTTTCTGCTAATTTTAAGAAACTGGGCCACAAGCCTCTGGTACTAAGAGGTTAAGAACGGAGAAGTATGACTGAAAATAGGCAGCTCCATTCCATATCTCTAACAAAAAGAAAAAAAATACAACAGAGAAGCACTTTTGTTCAATATTGATGCCCCTCACAGTTACCTTTCCCAGTAAAAAAGCACCCTACCCTACCCCTATCATTGCTCCCTAGGTATAGTATTTTAGTCATATTAACTCTGTAACTTACATCCCAGCTCTATCCTTGTCTTTCTTTGGTTTCCTCTTCAAAGAATAAACTTTACCCTTGACACCAATCAATGCAGACATAATGAGGCTACCTAGAACTTCCTCAATCCATTACAGAACAGATTTAGTAGCAAAAAGAGGGGTTCCAGGGAGGCACATGTAGCTCAAAGGAGTAGGGCACCAGCCCTGTATATCGGAGGTGGCAGGTTCAAGCCCAGCCCCAGCCAAAAACTGCAAAAAAAAACGGGGGGAGGGTTCCTATCAAGTCCTGGAAAGAGCTATGATATCTGCTCCCCAGTTCATAAAAGGACTATGAAAAGCAAGTCTTGCCTGTCATTCTCCCCCAAAGTGCTTGCACCAAGTCTGCCCTAAAGTTACTACCAAATTAGGACTCAGTGCCTAAGGAAAGGAGTATAGTAACGTCAGCAAAAAAAAAACAAAAAAACTGGTCACACCTCCAAAGAGATGTGATTACAAAAGCAGGCAAGGTAGTTTTTGTTTCCTGAGTTATAAAGTTAGCAGGTACCTAACATAAGGTACATAGGGATGTGGTACATAAGGTAGAATGTTTGCCACATCCCTTCAGAAAAATCTGCCCAATTTTCTGTAAACACTAGGACTTTATAAATGCTGGCAAAAGGCTGGGTGTAGTGGCTCACACCTATAATCCTAGCACTCTGGGAGGCCAAATGGGGAAGATCACTAGAGGTCAAGAGTTTAAGATCAGCCTCAGCAAAGTCTGAGACCAGGTCTCTTTTAAAAATCAAAAAAGTGGGCGGCGCCTGTGGCTCAAGGAGTAGGGCACTGGCCCCATATACCAGAAGTGGTGGGTTCAAATCTGACCCCGGCCAAAAAAAAAAAAAAAAAAAAAATTGGCTTGGCGCCTGTAGCTCAAGCAGCTAAGGCACCAGCCACATACACCAGAGATGGCAAGTTCGAATCTAGCCTGGGCCTGCCAAACAACAATGACAACTACAACCAAAAAATAGCCGGGCATTGTGGCAGGTGCCTATACTCCCAGCTACCTGGGAGGCTGAGGCAAGAGAATCGCTTAAGCTCAGGAGTTGGAGGTTGCTGTGAGCTGTGATGCCACAGCACTCTACCCAGGGCAACAGTTTGAGGCTCTGTCTGAAAAAATAAATAAATAAATAAATAAAAACAAAAATATTGGCTCAGCACCCGTAGCAGTGGTTACGGCGCCAGCCATATACACCGAGGCTAGCAGGTACGAAATCGGCTTGGGCCAGCTACACAACAATGACAATTGCAACAAAAAAATCGCTGGACTTTATGGCGGGTACCTGTAGTCCCAGCTACTTGGGAAGCTGAGGCAAGAGAATAGCTTAAGCCCAAGAGTTTGAGGTTGCTGTGAGATGTGATGCCACAGCACTCTACCAAGGGCAACATAATGAGACTCTGTCTCAAAAAAAATAATAATAATAAATAGTCTTGCCGCCTGTGGCTCAAGCGGCTCTAAGGCGCCAGCCACATACACCTGAGCTGGCGGGTTCGAATCCAGCCCGGGCCCGCCAAACAACAATGACGGCGACAACCAAAAAGAAAAAAAATAGCTGGGCGTTGTGGCGGGTGCCTGTGGTCCCAGCTACTTGGGAGGTGGAGGCAGGAGAATCGCTTTAGCCCAGGAGTTGGAGGTTGCTGTGAGCTGTGATGCCATGGCACTCTAACCAGGGGGACAGCTTGAGGCTCTGTCTCGGAAAAAAAACATAATAATAATAAAAAATAAATAAAAATAAAAAAATTGGCTCAGGCCTGTAATCCTAGCACTTGGGAGGCCAAGGTGGGGGGGCCTGCCTGAGTTCACAAGTTCAAGAGGCAAAACCAGAGCAAATCCTCTAAAAATAACCAGGCATGGTGGCAGGCTCCTGTAGTCCCAGCTACTCAGGAGGCTGAGGCAGGAGAATCACTTGAGCCTGAGTGTTTGAGGTTGCTGTGAGTTATGACGCCATGGCACTCTACCAAGGGCAACAAAGTGAGACTTTGTCTCAAAATAAATAAATTAATTAAATAAAATAAAAGATAAAAAAATTAACCAAGCCTGGTGTGGTAGCACACACCTGTATTCCCAGCTATTTGGGAGGTTGAGGCAGAAGGATGACTTGAGCCTCAAGAGTTTGAGGTTGCTGTGAGCTAGGCTAAGGCCCAGGTGACAAAGTAAGACTTTGTCTCAAAAAAAAAAAAAAGGGCGGCGCCTATGCTCATTGAGTAGGGCGCCGGTCCCATATACCAAAGGTGGCGGGTTCAAACATGACCTTGGCCGAACTGCAAAACAGAAAAATAGCTGGGCATTGTGGCAGGCACCTGTAAAAAATTTAAAAAACAAAAACAAACAAACAAAAAGCTGGCACCAATTCAGATAAAATACAGAAAGAACTCCTAGGGAAACACCCAAAATTAACTTAAAATAGTAAGCAAGTCTATAACTCCAAAGAGCCCCCAAATGGTTACTTGATTCAAGAAACTGCCTATCAACATTCCATTCAATACCTTACCCAATTATTTCTGGTAGCCAATAAACTTCTGACTACAATATCCAGTTTATCTCCAAAGAATTATCTAAGCTGTTCTCTGAAAATGGCTAGCTCCCTTAAAATAAAGGCTGTTTAGAAACAACTTGCTTATCTATACTCTTGCCCTGAAGATACACACCCGACATCATTTGAGCCTTTCTCTGAAAGAGATGGCTGTTTTTTAAGTTTAAAGCCTGCTTCCTAAAAACAAAACAGAAAAATGTTAAACTCTGCTTTCTTTTTACTTCTAACAATGCAAACAATAGTTGCCTAGTTCTGTCATTTTTATAATATACAACTACAGAATGTTACATGCAATGAGAACACATTTAGGACTGGAAATGCTTTCCAACTTAAGCAACATATATTTATAGATCATTAAATAGAAGTAGCTACAAAAGAGCAGGAAAACTCTTCTGCCCCATACCAACAGAACAGGAACTAACATATACTCTCTCCCCTTTTTTCTTTAAATAATCTCTTGGTAGAAAAAAGCCTTTTACTAGTATTCTCTTTAAATTGTGTGGTTATGTTCTGAATGGCCTCAGAACTCTGCTATGAGATTCCAGCAAGGTTAGATTTCAGCAAAGTTTATTTTTTTTCTTTTCTTTTCTTTTTGAGACAGAGTCTAACTTTATCACCTTCGGTAGAGTCCCACGGCGTCACAGTCCACAGCAACCTCCAATTCCTGGGCTTAGGTGATTCTCTTGCCTCAGCATTCTGAGCAGCCGGGACCATACGTGCCTGCCACAACACCTGGCTATTTTTTGGTTGCAGTTTGGCCAGGGCCAGGTTGGACCCTGCCACCTTCAGTATATGGGGCTGGTGCCCTACCCACTGAGCTACAGATGCTGCCAAAGTTTAATTTTTCAAAGAAACCCGAATGCTCTTGCTGCATCTTAGGACTATGCTCATCTCTAGAAGCCAAGGCACCTTCCTTAGTTAAATTCTACTTCAACTAAATTTTCTTCTTTTCTTTCTTTCTTCTTTTTTTTTTGTTTTACTACAACAGAACTCTTTTAAAATAAGGAACATTTCATGAATTTACGTGTCACCCTTGCATAACTCATTAAGTTTTTAATATACACATACTGCCATGGTTCAGCACTCAGTTGAGTTCCATCTCAATGCCTACCTATCTTGTATTCAGAATGGTTATCAGCCAGGGGCAGTGGCTAGTCCCTAAAATTCCAGTGACTCGGGCGGCGCCTATGGCTCATGGAGTAGGGTGCTGGCCCCATATACCGAAGGTGGCAGGTTCAAACCCAGCCTTGGCCGAACTGCAAAACAGAAAAATAGCTGGGTGTTGTAGTCCCAGCTACGTGGGAGGCTGAGGCAAGAGAATCGCCTAAGTCCAGGAGTTGGAGGTTGCTGTGAGCTGAGTGATGCCACGGCACTCTACCGAGGGCAATAAAGTGAGACTCTGTCTCTCTAAAAAATAATAATAATAATAAAATAAAATAAAATTTCAGTGACTCCAGAAGTTGAACTAGTAGGATCATAGTAAGCTATACTTGGGCCACTGCTGCCACAGCACTCCGGCCTAGGCAATGAAGTGAGACTGTCTCAAAAGAAACCAAAACAATAATTACCAATCAATTCTACTTTTAAATTCCTGGCTCAGCAAGATCAAGACCACGAGCACTAAACAAATGGCATATTTACTTTCAACAAATACAATAAAATATTTTTTAATAATAAACATGCTTCCTAATTCAAACCATGTTAATTCATAAAATTGTTGGAATATTGAAATATATTGATACATGATTGGTGTTTTCTTCAGAATAATCTGGTTAGTGGAGAAAAAGTGGGAATACAGACAGAATGAGACTAGTAATTGGATTATTAAACATTTCTACTTCTGTGTATGTTCAGAATAAGCCTATATTCTTTTTTTTTTTTTTTTTTTTAAACAGAATCTCACCTTGTGGCTCTCAATAGAGTGCTCTAATGCCATAGCTCACAGCGACCTCAAACTCTTGGGCTCAAGTGATTCTCTTGCCTCCATGTAGTTGGGACTATAGGCAACTGCTATGATGCCTGGCTATTTTTAGAGACGGGGTCTTCCTCTTGTTCAGGTTGGTCTCGAACCTATGAGCTCAAGCAATGCACTACCTTGGCCTCCCAGAGTGCTAGGCTTACAGGCCTAAACCTAGATTCCTAAAGGTTAAGCACCTTTAAGATGGTAATGTAGGCTGGGTACGGTGGCTGTCGCCTGTAATCCTAGCACTCTGGGAGGCCAAGGTAGTGCATTGCTTGAGTTCAGGAGTTTGAGGCCAGCTTGAGGAGGAGCGAAATACGGCTTCTACTAAAAAACTAGCCGGAGATCATAAGAGGTTCCTATAGTCCCAGCTACTTGGGAGGCTGAGGCAAAAGAATTGCTTGAGCTCAAGAGTTTGAAGTTGCCGTGAGCTATGATGCCACAGCACTCTACCCAAGGAGACAGAGACTCTGTCTGAAAAAATTAATATAATAAATAAATAAAATTAAAGACTAAAATGTTAGAATTCAGGATGTGGTGACATGATTCACTACACTCCAGGGTGACAAAATTCAACTCTAGATTGGTTACCTCTGAGCAAGAACAATTTCTTGATAACTATCATTATTCCATTCAAAACACAAAATTCACAGTAAATAGACACTATGGAGGAAACTTATTCCTTCTGGTTTTAGGAAATTATAAAATGTGACACAATATAAGCCCAGATAGTACACCTAAATAACCCAAACTTATTTTACATTAGCCAAAAAAGTTGAGACACAAAGCAGAAGAAAATTAACATTTGCTAAATACTTAACAAGTGCTAGACAGCCCTGTTTAGGGTTTGACATATTATCATATCTAAAATGCAAAATAACTCTGTGATGTAGGTCCTATAATGATCATTTACAGATTGGGAACTTATACTTTGCTTACGATCACAAATCTACAAATGTCAAAGTGGCAATATAAACCGAGCCCAATTCCAAATCCAGGAATCAAACTACTCCATGGATAACATATCTTGAGGCTTTGAAAGAAACTTATCAGAAATAAACCAACATTTCAACAGGGGAATATAATGTACAAGCTGAGCTTCAAAGCTCCAAGGTCTACTTCAAAGTATATGTAAACCAAAAAATAGATTATATAAAATAAATTCTGCACTGAGTGCCTGGGCAAGATGGTCTTTATGATCCCTTACAACTTGTAAATCTCCAAAATTAGATCCAAATGCTCAGAATTACATCAGGGTTGCCATCACTTAGATCCCAGGCAGTTATTTCATGATATTCAGTATAGACCACTCCATTCAAACTACATTTTCTGAGATGTCTCTCCTGGTTATCTTTAATCTTGTACTTGTTTTTGTTTGTTTGTTTGTTTTGAGACAGAGCCTCAAGTTGTCGCCCTGGATAGAGTGCTATAGCATCACAGCTCACAGCAACCTCCAATTCCTGGGCTCAAGGGATTCTCTTGCCTCAGCCTCCCAAGTAGCTGGGACTACAGGCACCCGCCACAACACCCGGCTATTTTTGGTTGTAGTTGTCATTGTTGTTTGGCAGGCAGGCTCAGGTTGGATTCGAACCTGCCAGCTCTGGTGTATGTGACTGGTGCCTTAGCTGCCTGAGCTACAGGCATGGAGCCAGTACTTGTTAACTTATTCCTAATTTCCATATAAGATGTCTTTACTGCCAATTCCTATATGCGTGGAAAAAGTCAAAGGATAAATCTGAACCCAAGTCTCAAGACTGCAAATCTCTAAAGTAGACTTCCTACTTTGTAGCAACACTTGTAACGAGGCAGGCAACACCATCCATTCTCATGTTTACATGACATGGAAATGAGGCATTTAAGTATTCAGTCAATAATATTACTGCTTACTTATTAACTCAACGTGTGCAAAGCTCAGTTCATTCCTGAACGTCAGATTTTTTGGTAAACTGGACATCCACCTCATCAGACTCAGTAGAAAATGGACAAACCCAAACAACAGCACTATTAAGTTCACAGTGATTACCTAGCTTAAAATTTTTAGCCCAAGCAGGATTTATAGGGTTCTCAGTTTGTACTAAAAGGTGGTTGAGTGGCTCCGCGCCTGTAGCTCAGCAACTAGGGCATCAGCCACATACACGGGAGCTGGCGGTTTTGAACCCAATCCTGGCCTGCCAAACAATAATGACAACTACAACCAAAAAAAATAAAAAGTAAAGAAAGTAAAAGGTGGTTGAGGGTAAAACATTCAATCAAAACCACAAAAAACCATTTTCCATTTCACATAAAACTTTTCTCTGCACAAAAAATGACAAGCTTTAGAGAACTTCGTTAAGAGTCTTAACATCCTAAAGACTTTTGTAGCTAGTGCAAAAGAAAAAAACAACAAAACAACAAAACCCTGCAAAGGTAAACGTCATCTAAAGCCGTATGATAAACCCTCAAGGCGTCTTCAAAAACAGAGGAGGAAGGTAAAAATGGTTCAAACCTACAGGCATAGAGAAGAACAAACATTGACCCGTCATCTACTACAATCACTCACAACTCCAATATTTCCTTAGATGTCGTGTTCATACATAGATGAACAATTGTCAGCTCTCCATTTTCCAGGTCACTCTATGGACGCTTCTGTCCACTGACAGCGGGCTACCTCGGTGCTCAGTTCATCCTTTTTACCATCGGATGGGGGAAGGGAGAACTAAAAGTTATTCCACCTTAGTGTTTTTATCCGTCTGGTGTGGAAAAAAGGTTGAAATTAAGCCACATATTTTACTCAGCTAACCGCTCGAACTCCATAAATGGGCCTTCAGGGTCATAATCGAGCCCCGGGCAAACCTGAGTTCCAAAAGGCAGGCGAGTTTTGAAACTTTCCATATGGGATAAATCATGGGACTCAATTCCCAACTTTCTAGTCTCATTCCGGCGAGAAGCTCCGGACCACGAAGCTTGCACGTGGGCCGGCCAGGCCGCTGCTGTCACCTCTCCTCGCCAGTTGGCGGGTGGGATCCAGGCCCTGGCGGAGACCCTCAAAGGGCTGGGGCCCAAAGCACTACCTTCAGAAAGGGAGTTCAAGAGGCCATGCTGCCCGTCTCCTGCCCACATGGCAGGCAAGCAGAGGGAAAAAGGGCACTGCCAGGCCCTACGCTCGCGCCTGGACCCACGGACAGCAGGCCCGGGCGACGCCCCTGGGCCCAGAGTCTGCCTGTCCGCTTGCCGGAGAACAACCCTGCCCGCGACAGCCCGCTCCCACGCTGCCGGGCACCCCAGCCCGCACCCACCTTGACGTCCTCGTCCTCGTCTTCGCCTTCCCAGCGGTCCCCGCCGGCGGTGCCGCCGCCCCCGACCTTCCGCACGGGGTCTTCCACGGAGAATGCGTCCGCGTCTACGGAAGAGAGCGAGCCGGGTTAGTGTCTGACTCGGCGTGAGGCCGGCGCCCGCCTGGGCCCTGCCCCTGGAACTTCTCCTCACCCCAGGAGTCGGAGTCCCCAGCCGCTGCCGCTGCCGCCGCCATCTCGAACCGGGTGTGAGCGTGTGTGTGAGGGGAAGAGCTATCGAGGAGCTGTCGCGGCGAGGTGAGTCACTGGGTTTGCTCTCGTTGGCCGGCGCGGGGCAGGCTGGGACCGTGGCTGAATGTGCGCCAGACCTGAAGCCCCGCCCCTTCTGGCGGTGCGGCAGCGACGCGCGCGGGCGGGGAGGGGGCGCGGACTCCGGGCTGGCTGGGCAGAATGTCCAGGACGCGGGATATTCCTGGAGCTTGGGGGTTGGGGAGACTGCCGCTCCAGCTTGGGCCCCGGTAGGAAACTTAAGTGCAGGGAAGTTAGTAGGGAGATCCCTTGTCTGGCGCTTGGCCCTCCTCAGTCCTCGCCATCGCTCCCCTGCCAGCCCCATCTCCGTTCCGACCGGAGGGTGCACCCTAGCTCTGGTCTCTGTGAGCACAGAGCCCTTGGCCGCTGGCTTATACCGGGGAGTCTCCGGCTCCCATCTCCACGCTGGGCTAAGAGGGCTCTGAACACCGCGCCCGCCCGTGGGGGCTTGGATGGGCCCCCCAGACTATGGGAGAGTGTAGGCGCGCTCGAAGCCCGCGCGCCCTGGGCGCTGGGGGAGGAACGAGTGGAGAGGGCCGAGTTCTTGGCAGCCTTCCTAGCCGGCTCGAGGCCCGTTTGCCTCGAGTTAGTCGCAAAGGGATCGAAGAGAGCCCCAGTCCTGGAAACTTTATCCTTCCAGTGAGCCCCTTGAGGCCAGCATATTTTGTCCAGTTTTCTTTGGCAGGACAATTTAGAAACTTCTCAGTCGGGTCTAGGCAGAAGCTGTGGCTTTGCACTGAATCAAGTAGCAAAGATACACATGTAAGCAAAGGGTGTGAGTGTGTGTAGAGGAAGAGCTATCGAGGAGCTGTCGCGGCGGAGTGCACAGTGTGATGACTGACACAAAAAGAAGCATTATGAGGTTAAATGTAAAAAGGTAACATGAACGGTGGCAGAGTGCCAGAGGATGCAGGAAAGGCTTTCTGAAGCACGCAACTGGCTAAACTGGAGTTTGAAGAGATCAAGTGAAATTTCCTCAAGCGCATTTCCGGTGGAAAGAACTCCTGTGGTACCTTAACTGAGTGGAGCAATTGGCGATAAACTGAGCAGGTAAACTGATAAAGGGCTTAAAATGGGCTAACTTCTCCTTGGGCCATTGAGCTCCTCTGCAGAGTTTTAAGGGGCGAACGCTTTCATGTATTTTGATTTTTGTTTTTGTTGTTTTCTTTACGTGGTACATGTTAACAAAAGCGTAGACACACGCTGCTCTAGTGGCAACCATTGTGCTGTTTCATATGTATCTTTTCAGAGAGTCTACAAATAAACATTTTATAAATGTGGTCTTTCCGCTGGGGCGCGGTGGCTCACACCCGGAATCCTAGCCCTCTGGGAGGCCAAGGCCGGTGGACCTGAGCTTACAGGTTCCAGACCAGCCAAAGCAAGAGCAAGATTCCTGTCTCTAAAAAATAGCCCATAATTATGGGGGACGCCTGAGTCCCAGCTACTTGGGAAGCTGAGGCAAGTGAATTGCTTGAGCCCAGGAGTTTGAGGTTGCTGTGAGCCATGTGATGCCACGGGCACTCTACCAGCAACAGAATGAGACTCTGTTTCAAAAATAAATGAATGAATGAATGAATAATTAATTAAATCAGTAGACTTTGAGTAAAGTAGATTACTCTCTATAGTTAGGATGGGCCTCATCCAGTCAGTCCAAATTAAGACAAGACTTTTAGGAAAAGCAATTCTGCCTCCACCTCCTGTATCAAATCTTTCTTGGGTCTCTATCCTGCTTGCCTTCCTTGAAGATTTCCTTCTTACCAGCTCCCACAATCATGTAAGCCAATACCCTGCTGTCCTGAAAATATCCATCCAGGATATTTTTCATACTGTGTGGCTGGATACTTTGCAACAACCCTCATATATAACCTATTGACTCTGTTTCTCTGGCCTTTGGAGATGGAGTGACACCCCTCTAATTGCTCAAGTCGAAAACTAGAGAGGTATTCTTGATTTCTTCCCTCCCACTCCCTAAATTCATGCATCACCAAATTCTGTGGCTCTACTTTCAATATTAATCTTGAAGCCATTTAATTACCCTCAAGTCTCTTGCTATCACCTTAACCCAGGCTGTCTCTGGACTGTTCTACTATAACAAACTCCCAATTAGTCTTCATTCTTCCACTCTTTCCCGTTTTAAATCTATTTTACTACACACCAGGCAGTTTGCATGTTTAAAAATGTAAATCAGGGGCGACGCCTGTGGCTCATCGAGTAAGGCACCGGCCCCATATACCAAAGTGGCGGGTTCAAACCCGGCCTCGGCCAAACTGCAACAACAGAAAAATAGCTCGGTGTTGTGGCAGGCGCCTGTAGTCCCAGCTACTCGGGAGGCTGAGGCAAGAGAATTGTCTAAGCCCAGGAGTTGGAGGTTGCTGTGAGCTGTGTAAAGCCATGGCACTCTACTAAGAACGATAAGATGAGACTCTGTCTCTACAAAAAAAAAAAAAAAAAAGTGTAAATCGGGGCCCAGCCTGGTGCCTCAGCCCATAATCCTAGGAGGCTGAAGTGAGAGGATTACTTTTTTTTTTTTTTGCAGTTTTGGCCAGGGCCAGGCTTGAACCCGCCACCCCCAGTATATGGGGCCCGCGCCCTACTCCTTGAGCCACAGGTGCCACCCTATGAGAGGATTACTTGAGCTCAGTAGTTTAACCTGTGCAAGAGTGAAATCCCATCTCTACTAAAAAGGGAAATATTAGCTAGGCATGATAGCACATTCACATATTTCCAGCTACCTGGGAGGCTGAGGCTGGAGGTTCACTTGAGCCCAGGAGTTTGAGGTTGCAATAAACTGTGATGACTGCACTCCACCCAAGGTGACAGAGTGAGACTCTGTCTCAGAAAAAAAAATAATTCAGATTGTGACACCACTCCCTTCCATTGAAATCCCTTTAATGGCTTCTCATTTTTTTTTTTTTCTTTGAGACAGAGCCTCAAG
>CAUYRH010089083.1:0-25381 GCA_963574655.1 Perodicticus potto | reverse complement strand
GGCTCAACCGGCTAAGGTTCCAGCCACGAACACCTGAGCTGGTGGGTTCAAATCCAGCCTGGGCCCGCCAAACAACAATGATGGCTGCAACCAAAAAATGGCCGGGCGTTGTGGTGGGCGCCTGTAGTCCCAGCTACTTGGAAGGCGGAGGCAAGAGACTCGCTTGAGTCCAGGAATTGGAGGTTGCTGTGAGCTATGATGCCATAGCACTATATCCGGGGTGACGGCTTGAGGCTCTGTCTCAAAAAAAAAAAAGAATGTCTCCATCCAACAATGTCTATTTCACATTTGGATATTGCCAGAAAATGTATTTTAGTTATAATGTTGTAATCCTATACAATCCAGAGAGAATCTGAGCAGGAACTAAAAGTTCAATAATTATAATACAGACAACCATTCTAGGAATGCAGCCAGAAATAAAAGGGACTTCATTTTTCATGACTGGATTTCAAATCTTTCCCATCCTGGACAAAACATAGCTTTTCAACACTCTTGTTAAAATCAATACACATTAAAAAGCCAGCTAATTAATAAGTTCCTTGAATCAAGGGAAGTAATGAGAGAAAGAAAAAGAAGAGAATATAAAGAGTCACTTTAATGTAAATTCATTTTACAGAAGACTATTATGTGCTATTCAATTTTATACATCTTCGAAATTAAGGAAGTATTTTGAGTTATAATCTAGCAAATATTTTCCATCAACTGTTTATTTAAAGTATATGGATCCCTCAAAAAATATGTCGATAATTAAAAGAAGTTTTAGTAATTTCCTAGGGAAATGGTTACCATTTCATTATTTAGCATGTGAAATGAAGATTAATACAGTTAGTGCAACGTCTCCTCTTCTGCTCTGGTTACAGATAAGCACCATTCTGCCAAAGATAGTCCCACCGTTGATATTAGTTCTAGAGCTTTCCTATACACACCACAAAGTCAAGATGCCAATTCACCACCTTCATTTGGTTTTGCATTATGTCTGCTAGTCATATTAACATGGCCATACTCATTCTAAGAGCAGCTCAAACTAGGGGTGAAATATTGTATGAAAAGTTATTCATTAGCCCGCTGAGGCCCTCAATCAGGAGTTGTGCTTTTCCTAAGACAGTATTCACTATAGCTTCTCTTTCAATTCACCTGTCTAGTAACTGGTGGGAGCGGTACATCATGAACTAGAACAAGAATGACATTTCTAAATTAACATTACAGAAAAGCTATTTGATGCTGCCTCTTGGTTTCTCCACTTCACTCTTTTGTGGCCTCCAAAGGCTTGAGAACCCTGGCATTAATTAAGCAACAGTTTATTACATACAATCAAAGCCTGAAAAGAAAAGCCTAACAGACAGTAAGAGGAGATTACAAGGTTCAATTAACAGTTTTACCTTTTTTGGTTGCTAACTAAGGTATTTTTAATTTTTATCACCTCACATGGAATGCTAAAAAGGAAAATATTTTTAGTGCAAGTGAAGAATAGCAAACCTAAAATGTATTACTGTATCGTGATTTTTTTTTTTTTTTATGTTGCCCTCGGTAGAGTGCTGTGACCTCATAGCAACCTCAAACTCTTGGGCTCAACTAATTTTCTTGCCTCAGCTTCCCAAGTAGCTGAGACTACAGGCACCCGCCACAACGCTTGGCTATTTTTTTGTTCCAGTTGTCATTGTTATTTAGCTGGCCCAGGCTGGGTTAGAACTCACCAGCCTCAGTGCATGTGGCTGGTGCTGTAACCACTGTGCTATGGGTGCCTAGCTGAATTTTTTTTTTTTAAATATTGATTACTTCAGTGATTTTCAACTCCTGGCTAGTTGTTCGTAAAATGTTTACATTTATTTATTTTTTTTTTTTTTTGAGACAGAGCCTCAAGCTGTCACCCTGAGTAGAGTGCCGTGACATCACAGCTCACAGCAACCTCTAATTCCTGGGCTCAAGCGAGTCTCTTGCCTCCGCCTCCCAAGTAGCTGGGACTATAGGCGCCCGCCACAACGCCTGGCCATTTTTTGATTGCAGCCGTCATTGTTGTTTGGCGGGCCCGGGCTGGATTCGAACCCGCCAGCTCAGGTGTACGTGGCTGGCGCCTTAGCCCATTGAGCCACAGGCGCCGAGCCAGGAAAGGGAGTCTTAATGTGTAAAAATTGCCACTGCCAGGTCCATCATATGTTAAAATTAGAGGAGTGCCGCCAAAAATAATAAATCAGGCAGGTATAAAGAAATAAGGTAAAAAGATAGCGGAAGAAATATAGAATTGTTTACCATGAAAATATAGATAAATGTGCCAAGGGATACATTGGGAATGTCATGGTGGGAAATAGAAAGTAATAAAAAGTGCTCTAAATGGTCTAAAAAAGGGAACAGGTCAAAACAAACCAGAGGAGGCTTTTAGCAAAGCTGCCAGTTACTGTATACTGATGCTGACTCAGGCACTGGATGAGGCATCTGACATTTAAATATTGTTTAAATCATACAACAATCAAAGGAGGTTGATATTATTATGCTCGATTCCAAGTGAGTGAACCTTAGTCACTCTGCTTAGTAAAAGCTGGTCTTCAAATTTATGTCTGATGCCAACGCCCTTCCTCCCATGTACTTTGGGCTGAAAGGGTGGTGGGAAGCTAAATCCCTGCACTTGTTTCTTCTGGCAAATCTTAGAAAAACCTACAGTGGTGAGTTTGTCCCTTCAGGGACAGTGATTGATGGCGCTACATTTACCCTGGAGGCAACATCGGCTGTGAGAGCTAAGAAGATGGAGTCATTGAAATACGGCAACAATCCTAACACAGGTATGTGGGTGGACAGAGGTACATGACCTGGGAAAAGCTTTACAGTTGTCTGGAGATGGTGAAAGTGGGACCCAGGCAGCAGAGTCAGCAAGGGACATGCTCTGTCTGAACTAACACCAACCCGAGTTGGAATTCCAACTCTGACCCTTACTATTTTGTGACCTCAGAACTGTATTTAAACTCCCTACTCTTCAGCTTCCTCATCTGTTAAAAGAAACAATGACAGACACTTCCTGTAGGAGCATAAGGACAGCCTGAGATGCAGAGTCAGTAAAACCCAAATCCTGAAAGAGGCCAGTCCTGTGCAAAGCCCTGGGTGTGTGGTCCGTGATGAATGCCCCGTGTGGCATGGTGAGGACCTGTGTTGATGATAGTGACCCAACCCCCAGACATTAATCAGTTCATTTTCTTTAAGAGAACATGGCGTTAGTATGATAATTCATTAAGTATTCATTCAAAAATATTCATTGACTGTTTTTATTCTATTATTTACTTGGACTAGATCAGTGGTTCTGAACCTGTGGTGGGTCCTAATGCTGTGATGCTCCAATACAGTTCCTTGTGTTGTGGTCACCCCTAACCAGAAAATTATTTTCGTTGCTACTTCATAACTGTAATTTTTACTACTGTTATGAATCATAATGTAAATATCTGATATTAGGTAACCCCTGTGAAAGGGTCGTTTGGGTCACGAACCACAGGTTGAGAACTGCTGGGCTAGATACTGCTACAAATGCTTTATATATGTTAACTCTATCTATACAACAACTATATGAATCAAGGACTATTAGTTATTCCCATCTTTAAAGTGAAGAGATTGGGGCACAGGGCACCTATGTCCTTTCCCAGGGTCACACAAGTACTGGAGAGGGGCACTGAGACCAGAGACTCATGCTGGTCACCTGTCAGCATCATGAGATGGGTGATGGACATACAGAGATGGGTGATGGAGAAATTATACTCCAGTGTGGGAGACAAACTCAGAGCCAAGGAAGCAATAAATAATCAATGTGGTTTAAAGCGGTGATAAGTGGTATGAAAATAATACATAGGTTAGATGATGGGCTATTTTTGATCAAGATAAGAATGACTTTTGGTGATTTGAAAAAAAGAACAAAGGCCATGCACCAGAGTGTAAACCATTAGAGCTCTTGGATCTAGAATAAGTAAAGAACAATTCCAACTCAATAATAAGAAGACAACCCAACTAAAAATGGGCAAAGGACTTGAGTAGACATTTCTCCAAAGAAGGTAGATGCATGACCAATAAGCACATGCAAAGATGTTCAACATCATTAGTCACTAGGGAAACACAAATCAAAACCACAATGAAATGCTGCTGCATACCTATGAGGATGCCTAAAATTAAACAGCCAGATGGTAACAAGTGTTGAAAAGAATGTGAAGAATTGAACCTTCATACATTGCCTGTAGAAATGTAAAATAGTTCAGTCACGTTCAAAAACAACCAGCATCAATAAATCTCCAACAATTAAAAAAAAAAAAAACAGCAGCTCATCAAATGGTTAGACATAGAGTTTCCACATAACTTAATCTAACAATCTGACTCCACATACCCAAGAGAAATGAAACATACATCCATGCAAGAAATTGTACACAAATGTTCATAGCAGCATATTCACAGTGGCCAAAATGTGGAAACAAAACAAGGTCTATCAACCAATGAAGGTAAAACAAGAGTGGTGTATCTAATCCATGGAATATTATTCAGCAATTAAAAGGGATGAGGTACTAAGACATGTTCAACATGGAGAAGCCTTAAAAACCTATGCTAAGGGAAGCCAGGTACAAAAACCTACATTGTGGGCCAGGCGTGGGGGCTCTTGCCTACAATCCTGGCACTCTGGGAGTCTGCGGTGGTGGATTGCTTGAGCTCTGAAGTCTAAGACCTGCCTGAGCAAGAGTGAGATACAGTCTCTACAAAAAATAGGAAAAAAAAAAAAAACCTAGCCAGACATTGTGGCAGATGCCTGTGGTCCCAGCTATTTGGGAGGCTGAGGCAGGAGGATCTCTTAAGCCCAGGAGTTTGAGGTTGCTGTGAGCTGTGATGCAATGGCACTCTTCCCAGGGCACAGAGTGAGACTTCATCTCAAACAATCTCCCCCTTCCCTTCCAACATCCTGTGTGCTTTGATTTATATGAAATGCCCAGATTAGGTAAGGTATGGAGGTATAAAGTAGATTAGGGGTTGCCTAGGGCTGGGAAGAGGGGGGTTGGAGATTGATGAATAAAGGGAGTGTAATTTCTTTTTTCGGGAATGAAAATATTCTAAATCTAGTTGTGTTGATGGATGCAAAACTCTGAAGATGCTAAAGACCCTGAAGTGCACACTTTATGAATAAATGGTATAATACGTGAATTACATCTCAACAAAGCTGTTAAGAAAACAGGCAGAACCATGCAGACCATCGTGAGGTGCCTGTGCTTTACTTCATGTGTGATGGGCAGCTCTTGGACAGCCTTGAGCAGGGACATTGGACAGGGAAGTCAGTGTCTAGGCCACAGCAGTCAGTTGGATAAGAGAAGATGGGCCTAGGCTGGGATGGAGGTGGCAAAGGTAAACAGAAAGTTAGCAGGTGACCTTCTGTCTGCAGTATGAAACAAGAAAACACAAAAAGAAGAGAAATAAAGAGCAGAAACATATCTGCTGCCTGCTGCGATCCAAACTGATCACCTCCAACTCTCTGACACACCTTCTCTATGCAGAGAATCCAATCTCTTCCCCCTCCTGCTCTTCCCAACTTTCGCCCACACACCCTAGAAGAAGTGTCTCCATTTTCCCCTTAGCCTTCCTAACTGTGCAACTTTGCAGATCACTCAGGGCCGAGAGGAAAATCCCTGCTCTTCTGGTTCACATTAGGCTTGCAGTCTTCTGAGTTTCTACGATAGTGTTAATTATAAATAAAAATTTAGGAATTAGAATATATTCTGTTTAATAATATGATGTAAATGTAATAATTAATACAAATCAGCGTGGAGAAGGAATTTGCATTTTAAAACCATTTCACACAGAGTCAATACTGATACCTATTTTTTTATATTTAAACAAATTTCTTTTTGTTAAATCATAGCTGTGTACATTAATGGAATCATGGGGTACAATGTGCTGTTTTCATATACAATCTGAAATAGTTTCATCAAACTGGTTAACATAGCCGCCATGACATTTTCTTAGTTATTGTGTTAAGACATTTATATTCTATGTTTAGTAAGTTTCACCTATACCGTGATACCTATTTTTATAGAAAAATTTGAGGCTATTAAGTCTAAATGGTCTATACATCTCATCCTACACTTGCAAACATCTCAACCTACACCCACTCCTTCCTTTTAGTTTTAAAGAAAGGAAGAGACCCCCCTCTTTCTTTCTAAGACTAGGTTGTCCACTGGGCTCTCTTGACATTTGCTTCTTACTTCGTCTACTTTTTCTTTCTTCCATATCTTCAAACTTTTCAGTCTTCTTATCTTTTCAGGTTCTTTCTCCTCAGCACACAAACACATTTCTCCTCTCTACATTGCTCCTTCTGTTCTTCAGAGTCAAATTTCTTAAAATTCCTGGAGACTTCCCTTTTCTCACCTTGCTTTCTCCACACAAGTCATGGCCATCTGGCTTCCAACCTGTGAATCCACTCTAGTTTCTCTGGCTAAGAGCACCAGCCTCCTGCTATTTGGCATACCTAATGCTGCAGTATCAGTCTGTTTTCTGAGCAATGAACACTATTTCTCAGTTGTTCCTTGAGTATCTGTTTTCTTTCTTTTCTTTTTTTTTTTTTTTTTGGCTGGGGCCAGTTTGAACCCACCACCTCCTGTATATGGGACTGGTCCTACTCCTTTAAGCCACGGGCACTGCCCCTGAGTATCTGTTTTCTTTCCTCATTCTTCCCTAAATTCCTTCTCTGTTATCTCCCCTTCTCTTCCTTCCCATCATATGTTGATGTGCACCATGGTTCCTGATATTGGTGCCTTTTCCACTCTGTAGATTCTCCCTGGAGACTACACCCAGCGTCCATCTCTCCATCCCAGATCTTGCTCTTGAATTTGAGATCTCTTGATCAACTGTATCCTTAACACCACCACCCAGTTGTGTCAGATTCAATATGTACAAAACAGAACCCATCTTCTTTTCCTCTAAATAACTTCTTCTTTCTGAACCTCCCATCTTGGTGACCCTTTCACTCAGTAATCCGAGCCAGACGCTGTCATTTCTGCCTCTTGACCAGTTTTCAAGTCTATGTGCTGGGCTTGCTTTTGGCTAGCACAGATCCCACTACGTTAGGATTGTCAGTGAGTGACACCTGTGTCACCTGCTACCGTGTGAGCTCCTCAGGTACACACATCTGCATTCACACTGCTTGACACAGTTTCTAGAACATAGTAGACGGCCACTAAGTTTCTTGCATTGATGGATTCAAGATGCTTTAAATACTTCTTTAGCCCGATGAGGTGGCTCACAACTGTAACCTAGCACTCTGGGAGGCTGAGGCAGGTGGATTTCCTGAGCTTAGGAGTTCAAGATCACCCTGAGAAAGAGCAAGATCCTATCCCTACTAAAAATAGAAAAACTAGTTGGGCATTGTGGTGGATGCCTGTAGTCCCAGCTATGTGGGAGGCTGAGGCAGGAGGATTGCTCGAGGCTATAGTTTGAGGTTGCTGCGAGCTATGACATCATGGCACTCTACCCAGGGCAACAAAGGGAGACTCTGTCTAAGCAAATGTGGCCATCCTACTTAGCATTAGGCTGCCACTTTATCTTTTAGAAGGAAAAGAGAACTGGCTAAGCCTCGGGAAACGATCTGACCCCATACACCTGTCTAAGGCTGAGTAGTATCCCTGAAGGGAATGTGGCCACAGCTCACTCTATCTTTGCAGGGGCCAGGGTGTTGTCAATGCCTAGCATGTGACCCAAACAAGGCTGGGAGTGTCACCTACGTCACATGGCCCTCTGGTTCATAAGGTTCTTGAGGGCAGATCCTATGCCTCATATCCATTCTTTATAATCCTGGTGCCGTCAGTCATGTAACAATTCCTTAATCAACTGATTGTATAGAACCTCGATAACCTATTCACAATTTCCTAGCTTGGGTAGTTACATTTTTAACTTCACTTTCTTGGAACCTTTTGTACATTAAAAATACAAACATTATAAATCATATCTAGCCAGAAAACAATATTTAATCTCTTGTGAACTTGATGTGGCATCTCCATAGGAACAGCTACGATATTGTAATCGAATCTCTTAATTTTTTTTTTTCAATCAGAGGCATGACACTAGAAAAATCTTCATTCTTAATATGTTTTTTTTCAACAAACACCTTTCTCAAAGTGTTAAAGTTTGTCTGCTAGGTTCTGATCTGATGTTTAGCATCTGAGCTAAAGCTCAGGTGGTTCTCAGAACAGGCTACTTGTGGTATCGGGGTTAATTGGGGCTGAACTTCTATGTCCTGCAGAGGCCTCATAAGTGCTTATGCTATCCATGAATTGTTTTTCAAATTCATGGGATGTTTTAACTACAAAAAGTTCATAGAGTTATAGAATTTAGCGGATGAAAAGGACTCCAGGGGTCCCCTAGCATGATCCTTAATGTGACAGATGTTATTGATAAGGAAAATAAAGCAACTTGTCAAGTCACTTCATCAGGATCATTCAACTACTTAATGATACTTCACTAAGACTGGAATCCAGATGTACTTGGGACAGAGCATCATTTGACACTGTACTGCTGAAACCATTTTTTCCCCTATCCTGTTTCCAGAGACAGTGTATCACAGGGAGAGATTAAGAGCATGGGTTTGGGGAACAGCCAGATTTGGGCTCAAGCCTCAATCCCGCTGGCAACATAAGGAAGAACGTCCTAATGTCTCCCAGGCTCAGTTGCTTCGTTTGTAAAAACGGGATGGGGTTATTATTAGCACTGAGTTACATGATACATGTCAGAGCTTAACACTGAGCCTGGCACATTATAAGCACTTAGTAAATGTTAAAGATTGTTATAATTATTATTGTCATATATATTATCGCTGTTAAGAAAAAACTTATATGTACAATGTTGGTACCATAAGTTCTTTTTCTTACTTGCCATACTCTAAGAAATAGCTCTGCAGTTGATGATTTCACAAAGGGGTGGGTGTGAGAGAAAGACCCTCTGTGTGTGCATGTTCAGTCCCGGAATCCTCTGGCTTCCTCAAATCCCCTTCAGCTAACTTACAGTCCACTGTGGGATACTCTATATATTATCTCTAATCTTCTGGAAAACCTGACCCTTGGAATGTTTGGGTTGGTTAAGTTTAATTGTGGAGGAGATGCTCCCAAGAAGGTAAGTAAATCAAGTATGAAACTTCACCAATCTTCAAATATTGATGGTACCTAAGAAGGCTACACAAAGGTGTCCACCGTGGGAAATCCAGTCAGTACTCAATTTTATACTGAAAAAAAAAAAATGCTTGGAAATTTGACCTTTAAACCAAAAGATCCATATCGAAACTTGCAAGCTGTTCTACAATCTGAAATCTAAAGCTGGAGGGTTATTCCATTGACTGAGTATTTCAGAAAAACAAAAACCAGTGGAATATTCAGTTAGTTCCAAAAGTCTAGTGAAAAATACATGATTTACCTAGAAAAACTGACATAAGCAATATCTGGGAGGGATTTCTGTTTGTTGGTTTTATTTAGACTTGGAACCTGCCTTTTGGGAGTAAAATGACAGAACTTTAATCCCTAGGAAAAAAATTCCCAAATACATCATAGAAACTAGGATAATCCTTCATGAAGTCAGAAGCAAAAAATGAAAAAAAAAAAGAAAAAAATGACTTTGTTTACCATTAAAAATAGCCACAGCAGCGAGTCTGACCCCCATCTTCCTCCTCCCCAGGTCTGACATTCTGCAGATGACCGTCCTTATTTGTCCCTACATGTTTTCCAAAATATAAAAGTGAAATAGAGTCCCAAGGGCACTGTACTTGAAAGGTTATGAGAGTTAGAGAATTTTAACCATGCCTGCCAAATCAGCAGATGGCTTGTGATTATAATTATATGCATCAATAAAACGAATAATCTTTACAAAATTTGAATTTCTACTAAAGTAAGGGATTTAGTAAGCAGATGCAACAGAATGCATTTTCTTTAACCCTTTTGGTAGGCACTGGTATCTTTCACACAAAAAAAGACCCAGGGCTCTGTGCGTGGCAGGTTGTAAACTCCAATTTCTGCCCTTTCCAGAGCAGGCATAAGCGTCGGCCTCAGTCTTTTCCTGATTTCATTTTCTTCCTGAACATATTTCAACCTCACCTCATTTTCATCCTTCAGAAGAGAAATGTTAAGACTAATTCTCTACCATTGTTTGATATTTGAAAGAAGAGCATTTTAGAAAGGTAAATACCTTCATTCTAATTCATACCAAATATACTACAGAAACAAAAGAGCGAACAGTGGATGCATCTTTCTAGCTGATGGTATTCTTTAAAAAATTAGGTTTTCCATAATAAAATTTTTCTTTTTTTTGTTTTTATGTTCTCCTTAATCTAGATTCCAGAAATTCAAATACTGTTTATTCTATTTAAATAATTAACCAATTCATTTCAGTGTGGTTCTGCCTAACATTATAAGTAAGGGTAACTAAGTTTTGCCCTCATGCCAAGCATGAATTCAGCCACATTGAAATTGGACACACAGGTGATCCATCTGACAGAGAATGGGGCCAGCTTTACACACTGCTCTTCCACCATGCTTCCCTCATGAGGGGTCCTCAAGGTTTAGGAAATTAAGTTAAAGTAGTTATGTTACTTTTAAATCTTAAAAGAAGTAGGGAAAATGATCACAAACATTTTTATTCTTATTTTTTTATGAAATAATAATGCAAATGTTTTGGATAGAATTACCAGGTATAACTCTTCATTAGAATAGTATGAATTAATATCTATTCCACCCCAGCAAACCAACAAATATAATATTTAGGAATATTTGGAGAATATGTATTTAGTGTAGGTATCTCTAGCACCTTCGTATTTACAATACAGTCCATAAATCAAATAAACTAAAATGTTCTGATCTGAAAAGCTATTTTACTATTATAGTTAATTCTACTTAATAGTGTAAATGAGTTACTAAGAACACTTTGAAGGTATTGCCATTTTTGTGGGTTAATGTGATTTACCTGTGGACACAAAATGTATGAGATCAGACATTCTTAGCAACAAAATTCTCTCAAAGTTACAAATTAAGTGTATAGATCAAATTCTATCAGAACAAATATTCCTACAATCAAAATCTGAAGCATTAAACCAAAAAAGTAATAAATTCTGGTCTGAAAGCTTATAAATTTGACATAATATTTGATAGTACAAAATTCAAATACTTGTAAAGAAATTCATGTATCTGTTAGTGTACACTGAAATGGAATTTGGTCTTTTATGATAAAATATGCAGCTATAAACTTGGTTCAAGTTTCTTTATATAAGTAATAAATAAAATAAAATAGTTTCCAATCATAATGTCTTTTGAAAAGGGAGAAAATGTATACCAAATCCAAAGTATCAGTTAAAAGGAATAATCTAATCCAAAAACTTATGAAATAAATTCCAAAAGGGGTAAAAATAAAAATATGGATAAAAAAACAGAAACGAGGAGTAAACCCTAGGATCATTGTAGTTAAAAACCTTTGCTCTAATTACTTAACTTATAGATGTTTCACTTTTAAATTAAATTAAGTTATAGAAAGTTTAAACGTAACAAAATTCTAAAATGCACTTTTCATAGCTACTAACAAAACTCAGCCAAATCAGCCAACTTAATCACATATGTTTAATATATGTCTAGTATCTTTAATAATGCGTTACCTTAGACTTGATATAAGCACGCAGCCACATAAAATGGAATTGTCCCAATCCTTCAGGGAATCTCACAAACTTGGGGGTTCTGAAAATGAAAACATGAAAGAAAGTTCTGTGTTGGTGGACGCTAACGTACGGGAGGTGCGGGCATCAGGGCGCCGGCTCACCCTGGTCTCAGCCTGCACCTGAAAGTTACAACACCAGACCTGATACACCAGGGGCCTCGGGCGCACTGTCATTTGATTGTCTCACAAGCTACATAAGCAGTAAAGTAAAATTTACCTCCCATCCCTCTCTCACCTCCATCTAACAGACCAGGAAACTCAGGCCCAGGAAAGTTAAAGAACTTACTCAGGCTCACAGACTAAATAAGGGTAAGAACCAGTTTTCAAATATATGAGCTCAAAAAGAGAGTATTGTGGATCACCCTGTCACTTTGTGCCCCTTCTCTACCACTGGGAGGATTGCCTTATTCTAGGAACTGTTGTGCAGCTCTTCCCAGATGGTGGATCCTTAGCGCTGGGAAGGAAGTCCCTATGTCCCCCACAGCACCCACTGCAGTCCTGGAAACCAATTTGTGAGTGAATTAGAATCAAAGTTCAGTAATACAAAGTTTACTTCTCCCAACAGAAATTAAGTTTCTTGAATTTTGTTAAAGAAGGAAGCTATACAATGGGGGAAAAAATCCATATTTTCTTAGTTAAATAAAAAAAAATCTTTTAGATACAAGACCAATATTGGTGGAAATAAGTTTGCATAAACCAAAAGACATGATCTGGGTCCTCTAATCTTAATTATAATACAACCTTGTTCTGCTCAGAAGAATGTCAATTACATACCTGTGAAAATAATTCACAGTGATACAACTAATGGACTTCAGTCAACTTTGAATACCCTTTGCTGTACTGGTGAGGGTTGGGGGTAAAATATTTATAGCCAACCAAAAGGATTATGTGTTTTCTGAAACAGTCACTCCTGTTAACAGGAGGAACATTAGCAACTACAGAAAACTAAATTATAACACATGTGATTCAAATTTAAAACATTCAGTGCAAAAGATAACCCAATATATTTTTAATGGCTGAAAGAATGAACTAGTTGTATAACTCTGCCTTAAACTGAAATGCAACCATTTTCAGGAGGTTTGCTTTTCCCATGATTTCAACCACATGAAAGCGTGATAAGGTGATGACAAATTAGAAAAATCTCAGTTTAGTAAAATCCAAATATATCTTTCCTAGTTATATTTTACTTGAAATTAACAAGACACTGCTAAACCACTTTATTCACAAAATTTATTTCCTTCTAAATTTGGCTACAATAAAAATAGCAGAGTTTGTAATATACAATATACATTATATACTATAAAGACAAACAGTCCTAAACAAAGTATGTAAATAAAAGGAATGTTGGGGACCCATTTAAAAGAGAAAAAGTGTTTCAAGACAAAAATGGTGAGGAAGTCAGAGACCTCTGATCACCCAGACCATATTATGAACCTACATCATGGTTCACTCATGAATACTAATAATAAGCTATTTATTTGGTTATCACAATATTTCCATATTCTTATACAAATGAAATGTTTTCAAGTACAAGTAATGTAAGTTAGCAAACTGGATTCCATATGAGTTTTAATTCATGAACAGATAATTATGACATGCCATTCTAGTATTAAATGACAGTGGCTTTAAAAATTGTATCTTGACACTGATATTATGAGCCCATCTATTTTAAAACACCACATTTATGTTAACGATACTTTTTTAATGTTCTCAATGAGATTGTTGGAGTTTATCAAACCACTGATAACCTACTAGGCTGACAGTTCTTAGAATAAAATATTTAATTTACCTGAAAGTCTTGTAACAAAATCATCCTCTCTTGAACTAAACATCCTCAGAATACACCAATCTAAGACGGATAGACATTTCAGCAGGCAAAGAAGACTTTCTGGCAACTTCCTGTTGCCATATTTCGCTAAAAGGATCCTGCAATGTTACACTTCAATACTGCAAATGCATCTCTCCAAGGGGCACAGTAAAGCCAAAGCTGCTCCAGTGTCAGATAGCTTTGATTTTTCCCCCAAGTACAGCAAGCAAATAACCACTAATCCTATTCAATATTACAGATTCACACAATGATTTTATTTCCAGATTCTGAGAAATAAAATACACAAGGAAAAGAGGAGCCTTTATTTTCTTGTTTTGTTGTATTTGATTGGTTGATTTTTAACATACTGAACAAGGAAATAGTTATTCCATCTATGATACTAAATATCCATTAGGAGATGGGACAATTTCACATTCTCAGGAATGAACTTCACTGAACACATTCACGCCCCAGGTTTCCATGATCTTTCAAAAGCAGTAGGACTAACTAAAATTAAAGTTGCCTCATGCATTGGAAAGTTTTCAGACCGCAACACACACCTGAATGGCAGTTATTAGTGAAAGCACCATTTCTCCATTTCTCCAACAAATAGCCCACATCTCAAATCCAAGTTCCCTTGCATTTGGGGGTACACTTTACTTTTGAAATGTATAAACTTTTGTGAAACGGCAAAACAAAACCACGACAACAACAAAATAAAAGCATTGATCACTGAAGCAGGATTTCCAGAAGTGATAGCAAAATCCCTTTTCTGACCTACTTGTCGAGAAACGGACTTTCAGCCCCATGGTTAGGCGAAGATCTGTTCCACTTTCTCCCTAGGGCTTAATTGCCAGACTGACTTACCCGTGCCTCCTAGCCTTTGTTCTGCCTCTCACGCTGACATCAGGGAAGCAGTGATGTAGAATAAAGCAGGGGTGGGCTAGGTTAGTCCGGTGTTTGTGCCGTTGTGTGGTGTGCAGGGACACTCTGTGATACTCTAGTGAGCTGCTAAGCTTTTTTTGTAGGCTTTGTGTCATTTACTTAACGACCAATCTCATTAGCTGCCAGGGTACAATGGGCTGATGCATTTTCTATGTACATACTGCACACAGTGACCCTCAAGGTTGCCGAAGGTCTATTTAATCAGTCAAATGCTGAATATATTTGCAGTAAATCACTAAAAAATAAAAAAAAAAAATAGGGGACCACCGAGGTATCTTACAGGCTTAATATTTTGCTTTTGGTTAGTCACAGGTAATATAATGCATGCATGTTTAGCCCAAACAAGGGTAGAAGCAGGCAGAGGTGGATTGTCTGGCTTGCACTCATGACCTTAATTTTAGGGAACTTTTTGATCAAAGATATTTTGTCTTATCAAAGAGCTGGATTTGAAATGTAATTTCTGTCTTAATTTAATCATATTATCACAACAGAAAAGAATTGCTTTCTTGGGCAGGTTTCCCTTCCTCCTGCCTGCCCCCCACCTCAGCCCTACCCCCAGCCCAAGCAGCCTCTGAACTGGCAAAGTTGCATTTATGCCCTCTTTCAGTTACAAGGTAAAAACCCTTCGAACGCCTATGAAAAATGAAACGCTGAGAGCACCATGAATGCCGACAGCTGTCCATAAGTATCAGGGACAGTGCTATTGTCCAGCTTGTCCCTAGATAAAATGAAGACTTTACAGCAGAGGCTGTTCAGCTTGGCTACAGAGTGTGGGGAGAAGGGGAGGAGGTCGCAGGAGATTTCGCACACTAATTTAATCTGGGAAAAGGACAGGCTCTGCATCTCCCCTGAACAGACTGGCAGCAATCTGGGCCCCCACAGAACTATCTCCTTTTTCCTGTGCTCTATTTATTCCTTATCTCTGTTTACCAACCGCTAGGTCCCTTTCATTCACACCACGAGGCCGTTTTCCTACTATCAGTCAGCAGCTGACACTGTGGAAGAGCCTCAAAGGCAAAAAAAAAAAAAAAAAGAAAGAAAGATCAAAACTAAACCAAAGCTGTATAAACAATGCAACAGTACAAGTAAATGCTAAACCCTGATTCTTAACCCAGCCCGCAGGGTGCAAACAGAACCTTTATAGTAAATCCAACAAACCCACCACAGTGAGCTGTGGACCACAGAGAAAGAACAGTCAAAACACCATTCACGAAATCACCATCCTGAAAGAGCTGCTGAGATGCACACTGGCTGCCGAAGCAGCCTCACTACCAGGGATATTCTTATCTCGATCTTGGACACATTAGCTGGCTACCAGGTAACACTTACCTTGCTGAGAAAGGTGAGCTATACATTCCTAAGGGAAACCTCACTCTCATTAAAATGCTAGCAGTTAAAAATGCACCAACATGATTACAAGTTGAAGAGAATGAAAAGATACCAACTTTTCCAGTATCTCATCACATGCATTGAATGTAAACAATTCGAGAAACTTGAAAGTAAACCCCCATCATTTTTACATAAAGATAGTGAAAAGTCATGTACCATCTAGCCAATGAAATCGTTTCCCCATGTTTTAGGGATTTTACCTCTTTATGTCAAGATGATTAACATGGCAGAGAAGTTGGGAAAAGACTACTTCATGTACAACTTTGTGTCTTTTGAAGTACCTTGCAGGGTGTGACAGAAAATGGGTCAGAGGGACCAGTTGAAAGTGTAGAAAGAGGAGAAAGGCAAGACAAGTGTTATTTTGACCTTGCAACCTTTGAATAAATATGAATTTTGAATCTAAGATATACTTTACTTATATTCATGTCAAATATAAATAATTTTATGAATACTCAAACAAATGGGAGGATGACTACCTAGAGAAAGTCATTCATTGAAATGATGCAGAATTATATATAATATATATGTATGTGTGTGTATAAGAATTGATGTACACATTGCCTCTTGTTATAGACATGAACACATGTGAAAGTGCATAATTCTTAATGTCTACAGTTTTCCATTAAAATCTGAGACTTATTTTAAATTTCCCTCAGCTTTTTTAACATTGAAATGATTGAAAATGATTGGTTATTGTCATAAAAATCAACACCGTATTGACTCAATCACTAAGACCTTTACGAAAAGAAAGGAAGACAAGGTGGGTCGTTATCCAGGATGATCAATGGGACCAGATTTCAGTTTGTGTTTTCACCTATATGCATTATGAGCAATGAAGTCTTTACTACTTGGATCCTTTTTTCCAAATGAATTAATGAATTAAATTTATCCTTTCACCAGCTGCTAGGCAGCAGATGGAACCATTTCTGAAGCCTTGTTGAATTCAATCCATAAAACTCATTTCCTAGGATTAGCAGTCCAAAGTTTCTTTTAATGTTTATATACCGCTTGGGATTTTGAATTTCATGATGTTAAACTTTCAATTTAACTATTCTTTTTGCATTTCATATCAAACAATTATGATCTTTTGGATTTCTATAGCAGACATGGCAGGTCACATAAGGACAAGAATTAATTTCAAGAGGTATAAAGTCATATAAGTTACATTTTTTGATAAGTTTGTTCACATTGCTCTCCTCCCGCAGAAACTATTTGCAGTGTACTTTTATACTGATGTCAACTTTAAGAGACATTTATGTAATAGCTATAAATTTTGTTTATTTATGCATAAATAGTTTAAAGCTGCAACTAGGAAAAATTATTAACATTCTGAAGGCTTAAAGTTTAGTTGAGTTTTGAAATCTAGTTACAAGAACAAGATTGTCACCTGACCTGCAAATAACTGCTCTATGAACCAGATTAATATATGTAATAAGAATTTATTCCTAGCCTTAAAAAAGTGATAATAAAACCAATTACACAGTCTACATAGATACGCATTTTATAACAGTTAACTTTTTAAGAAGTAAGGTACCATGGACAGCTCCTAACATTTCTATTTTCTAGGTCACTGGCAGCTGTCTAATTTAACAAAAACCAGAAAACTTTAAATCTTACTGGGTTGATGTTATAGCAGAATCCTCATGGCCACTCTAAAGACTCCTATAAACTTAACTAAATTGGCCTCTCATAAAAGTTTCAATGTTCTTTGAAATGTTTTAAATACAACCACCTTATGCTCTCTAAGGTACAGTATATCCAGATTTAAAATATAAAAGCTTTTAAGCTTAAAATGATGCTCCTCCTATAACATAAATACAACTAAGAAATAGTGAATCGCTCTTGTGTGCAACAGTGATTTCCGCTAATTTGGCACAAGAAATCTATATTAATCTAATATTGTAGTAAGCCAAGAAGGCCACATAATAATTACCACTGAGTAATTGAATATTTAGAAGAAGGAGAAAAGCGAACACTGTTAATCTTAGGTTTCAGCCATAAAAGTAGGATACTTTGCAGATGATATTTACAAGGAGAAATAAAAAACAAAGTTAGGGGAAGTCTAATTTTAGTCTTATTTAGAACTTTGAATTTGATTATTCCCTGGAACTTCTTACTTCGCTAACATGATAATAATGTACACAAGTATGTTCAAGATTTCTACATTAATTTTTTCTTTTCAATGTATTGAATTTTTGCTTTCTAGTTATGGTATGAGAATTGATATGACTTTTTCTGACAATAAGCCACTTTCTTACAAAAAAAAATATGAAGACGAGAGAAGTTTAAAGTGTATTATTTGCCTATTAGCTGCCTTCTTATTTGAAACTGAAAAAATATCACTACATTCGTGTAGAAAGCTTCAATTATTTCCACATGTATCAAAGCAAGCATCTTTAATAAGTGTTTCATTAAGACAAAAAGAATATAAGGCAAAGTATTGTTTGTCAAGGTATTTGAAATTTTTCTCTATTCGTCAGTAATAGTTCATTGAAATCATCCTTCTGCAAAATTACTCAAGGTTAAAATCAAGTCTTTCTCGTTCTCCAGCCTCTCTAATGTTACTCTTGAACTTTGTGAAGAATAATCTTCTGACATCTATGTTTATCAAAAACGAGCTGTCTCTTTTTTTTAAGGAGAATGCTCCTATTTAATCTTCTGAACATTTAAAGACAAGATTATATATATCATACTTATCAATTTAAATTTCCTGAAGAGGTCCTGGAAACTCTTTCCTTATGTAGAGCTACTCCCAGATTTTTGACTTTTCAAAAAGAATATATGAAACATCTTTTTGATATTGGTCATTCCTATAAAATTGTGTTAACAAACTCCTACCCATTGAAAATATCTCAATTCTAGAGAGATGTCAGATTTGGGATCTGACTGGTAATTTTTGCTATCTCAGAAATTATTTCCACTTTACTTTTCTGCAGAGAAAAAAAAGTGTACCAAGTCTCATTTCATATCAAACAGTCTCTGTGGCAAATTTGCCCATTTCAAAAATGTATATGAACAAAGGCGTTACTGATGCAGTGTAAATGCAATTGCACCATGACATTTTATCCTGAGATCCTTCTCAAAACAGGTACAATAACCATTTTTTTACGAGAGAGAGAGATAAAAATAGAATTTAAAATAATACTCAAGTACATATCACAGCAGAAATCAGAAACAGAAGTTCAAAACAGACAATGAGAAAAACCATTGACACACTTCTAAACTCCAACCTTTGGTAACATCCCCACCAACCACCCCCATCCCAAACAAAAGTGAATGCTCTGACGCCAGACCTGAAGACTTGCTAAAATTCTGAGTGACTTAAACATCAGCATGAGCAGTGTGCCCTGGAAAAGTTTTAAACTTACTTTTTTGTTTGTTTCCAAAACTTGCATTTCTCTCCTCCCTGGTCCGGTGATCGGAAACTCTAAAGCTGTTTCTTTGAAAGGTAGTTCCCATGATATGACATCCAGTGCCTTTGACTGCTCAGAGATAAGCACCTGCGGTTGTGTCCCCTCCTTACGTCACACCTCCCTATTCAGACCTTCTCAATATGATTCACATTTGCACATCAACAGCCTCATGCGCATACACAGATTTTTTTTCGGCTCTGGGCCCAAAACTTTCACTTTAATTTTCATCACATGATTGCTGTGGCATATGTCCTTCCAAACCTCCCATATATCAGTCACCACGCAAATGAGATGGAATATCACTCCTCTGCAGCAGATGGTCAGGGATGATAACAATGGCTCAACAGAGGGGATTCAATGTCCCTGACTTTATCGCCACGGCAACAACAACCTAAAATATATGTAATGGAAGTGGTGCTTATTAATTTTGCAGGCTCGAGTGTTCTGATTTTGTGAGTGAATGGGCTGAGTTAAAAAGAGGGCTGTGTCCTCCTGCCTCGAGAAGACTATCTATAAAAGCCAGGGACCTGGAAATTATTTTCAGTGACTAAGAAGGCAACAGCCTAGCAATTATTTGAGTAATTAGGTGTAATTCCTCCCTGTAGGCCTTGTACCCTCCTGTGCTTGCTTCACAGAAGCTCGCGCATTAGACAGGCACAGATACTGAAAAGAAAAGTGCCTCAAGATACAGCAGGGGAGCTTGCAGGGCCTGTCACTTGGCCTCCACCAGGCTTGGTAAACACAAGCCCCAAGCTATAAGTAAATAGAGGCCCCACTTCACAAACACAGACCAATTAAAATGACAAAGGCAACCACACTTCTGGGTGGAGCTTAGGAAAGCTGTATTCTGCTCTGGACTGCATGGAGCTGAACGCAGAACGCAGAAAGGTCCCAGCTCCGGGCACCAGGCGCTCTCTCTGTTTCTGAGACTGGCTGTGGCGACTGGACATGAGCTCACACCCATCTCTGCAGGCTGTGCGGCTCTCCCAGGAGGATTTTTCCATGGGGCTACTTTTATCTTATTCCTGACTCCAAGCGAATGTTTGATATGCTTCCCACTCCTCAGACTACTCTTTTTTTAAATTAAATAATGGAAAAAGCAATCAATCTTTCGGAATTTGCCACAAGTCCTTTTATATTTTTAAGGAATGACTATCAGACTGCCCATGCCGATGGGGTCTTTTGTGAAACATGGAGGGAGAAAAGAAATGAGTGAAAAATCTTGTTTCCAAATATTTCCCTGGAAACTCTTTCTAAAACACCCTTTACAGTATTTCACTACTGACCAATTTTTTTCTTTTATTCTTGTGGCGCTGAACCACATACTAATGTTTGTAAAAGTTTGAGTCCACTTATTTTTCGTTCTTTTTAAAAAAGCCCAGTATGGAAGCATCATCTTATAAGAATAAACTGGACACTGTCCACGATTTAAAAAAGAGAGAGACATGAGTAAGAACGTATTGCCTTAGAAGAAGATTGCAAACCTCAGACTCTGTAAAGATAAAGAAGGTGAGATTAAAGGTCCTACTCTTCTCTTCTAGAAGGAGTTATATCAACATTTTGAGGTCCCTTGCCCCATTGCTCTGTTAACAGCATTTTGGTTTGTTGAGATGTAACCTGACCCCATCTTTTCTGGCTGGTCCCAATCTTCCCCACTTTTGATTTCATTCCCTCCAAGGAATAGGCAGATGTACGGAGGCACAGGCTCCCAGCCTGGTAGGCTTCTGTCCTCCAAATACATATTAATGCAAACAAAACCAGTCTACCCCTTGCCGAATGGGGTACAATGTTATATGCTTTACAACCTGTCTTTAAAAATAGCTGTGTTTCACCTGTGAGAGGTGTATGCCTGTGGGTTCCATTTCCCTCCTAACATGAGGCCTAATATTAGTTCATGTGTTTTGCAATCCATTTGGCATTGCAAATAATGTAATTTTTAAAATTTCATTGTGCTATTGAAAGGTCATCCTCCAACGCAAGGATAAATCTAGAGCAGCAAATGTCCAATCTGAAGATTCCCGCACTAGGATTGTACAGAGAACTTAAACTCCCTGACCGAGCCACCAGCCCCAGCATTAGTGACCTGAGGTGAGATGCCAATGTGGCCGCCACAGGTGCAGTGCAGTGAGGACGTGGTGTCCAGCTGACGGTCCAGTCACTCGTTCTACTTCAGTGACTTTCACGGATCTTCTTATCACTACAGTAAAGTCACCTAATACTGGGCATTTTTGAAATAATAGCTTTATTGAGGTATAAACGACATCCTATTCATCCATGTGAGGTGTATAGTTCAATGATTCCTAGGGTATTCACAGACATGCAGCTATTGCCACCATTTTATAACATTTGCATCACTTCCCCACAATATACCATACCCATCACAGTTGCCTTCCCTCCGTCACCCACCTCCCCCTCAATTCCCCTCCTCAGGCCCAGGCAACCACTGACCTAATATTGCCTTTCTTGGGAACATTTCTTCATGATGGCATTAGGCAGGATGTCATCCTTTATGACCAGCTCCTTTTACTTTCCTAATAGTTTTAAATGCTATGTGTTGTAGCACGCATTGGTACTCTACTGCTTTTGATTACTGACTAATATTCTATTGTTTGGGATATCACACTTTATCCCTTCATCAATTGATGGACATTTATGAATAGTGCTTCTATAAACATTCACGCACAAGTGTTTGCATGAACCTATGTTTTTACTTCTCATGAGTATACACCTAGGAATGGAATCGCTGGATCATTTAGGAATCCCTACTGTTTGCAACAGGACCAAATTGTTTTTCAAACCATCTACACATCCTCCCTGGTGGACGAGTGGCCCAGGATTCAGAATTCTCTCTTTCAAAGCATCTGCACAATTTACATTCCCATCAGCAGGGTACAGGGTTTTATATCCTCACCAACACTTGTTAACGTCCATCTTTTTTATTATCACCCTCTTAGTGGGTGCAAAGCGATATCTCATTGTGGTTTTGATTAGCATTTCCCTAATAACAAATGATACTAAGCATCTTTTCATGTGCTCATTAGTCATTTGTATATATTATTTTAAAAATTGTTTATTCAGATCTTTGGCCTGCTTTTAAATTGGCCTTTTTATTATTGAGTAGTAGAAGTTCTTTATATATTATTCTAGATACAAGTTTCCTATCTAAGAATTTTCAAAACTTTTCGCCCATTGTGTGGGATGTCTTTTCACTTTTCTGATCTTATCTTTTAAAACACAAAGGTTTTTTATTAATTGTTTGGTGAAGTCCAATTTATCCACATGTTTCTTTGATTAGTTGTGCTTTGGTATCATATATAAGAAACGATTACCAAATTCAATGTCACAAAAATTACATCTATGTTTTTTTCCAAATTTACTTCTTACATTTAGGTTTTTGATTCATTCTGAAGTAACTTTTCCATATGGTGTGAGGTAGAGATCCAACTGTATTCTTCTGCCTGGAAATATCTAGTTGTTTCAGCACCATATGTTGAAAACAATATTCTTTCCCAGCTGAATTGTCTTGACTCACTGGTCGAAAATGAATTCATTATAGATGTGAGGATTAATTTCTAGACTCTCACGTCTATTCCATTGGTCAATATGTCTATCTCTGTGCCAGGACTGTACTACTTTGTTTGTTGAAGCTTTGTAGTATAAGTTTTAAAAATGTAAATTGTGAGTCCTCTAACTTTCTTCTTCTTTTCCAAGATTATTTTGGCTATTCAAGGTCTTCAAAGTTCCATATAAAACTTAGGATCAACTTGTCAATTTCTGCAAAGAGGCCATCTGGGACTTTGACAGGGAATGCAATGAGTCTGCACCTCACCTTGGTTAGTACTGGTATCTCAACACCATCACAACTTCTAATCCATAAACATGTCTTTCCATTTATTTATTTAGACCTTTTAAAATTTCTTCCAGCAATATTTTGAAGTGTTCAGAGTGTAAGTTTTATAATTCTCTTGTTAAATATATTCCTAAATTTTTTTATTTTTAAGCATTGTAAAAAAAAAAAAAAAACAAAAAAAAACTGTTCTTACATTCCTGTTGTGTTTGGTCATTGCTACTGTGTAGAAATACGATTCATTTCTGTATACTAACTTTGTAACCTGCAACCTCGTTGAACTTCTTTCTTAGCTCTAATAGCACTTTTAGTGGATTCCTTGGACTTTCTAAATATAAATCTGTACGAAAGATCATGTCATCTACAGATGGAAATAGTTTCATTTCTTCCTTTCCAATTCAGATGACTTTTATTTCCTTTTTCTTGCCTAACTTCCCGAGCTAAAACCTCCAGTGAGGCATAAAAGTGAAAACAGCAGATATCATTGATTTGTTCCTGATTTTACAGGGAAATAATTTGATCTTTCACCACTAAACATGATGTTAGCTAATTTTGGAATTTTGAGCTCAGTTTAAAAGTATTTTCAACTTAAAAGCCAACTGCTTCCTGGCATAGTAACCCTACCCTACCTTATAAAACCCCTGGGGAGACCAAAAAGAAATCCTCTAGTCTAAAATTTTACATGGATGGGGTCTGTCATGCTGCTGGCCAGACCTGGTCCCAAGCTCTCCCTCTAAATCATGCTGGGACATGATTAGAATGATCTGACACCAGAGATCTCCAGACTGGCTTGCCTTCGTGGCTCAGAGCATCCCTGAGGTAATCGGTAACACCCTGTTAGAGGTAAGTAGCAAAGTTTCTCTTTGAATAGTTCAGATTCTGGTAGTGTTAACTGGAACCCAGGCTTAGTGATGCCATAGGGGTCAGCTACCAGCTCCAGGTCTGGGTCTTCCATCTATCATACCAGCATTTGAGAGCACACTGCGTCAGGATCAGGTGCGCAAGCACATCTATGTTACACCTGCTGCCTGGAGTTAACTGAATAAACTTCAAGGCACAAGTATATGTCCTATCTAATTCATATTTTCAATATTTAATCTCTACATGCAGATCCTGGGTATTTCCTATATCTATAGCCAATAAAATGTGGGAAAATGGAACCAGATATTAGGAAAATTGTAAAATAAAATGACATTTTGATAGTGGATGAAAGATGAGACACCTCCAATTCAGCCACAGATTAGCTGAAATTATTCTGATATGATGATGATGATGATGATCTTATCAACAGTAATGGTGGTGAACATTCATTTTGGTGCTTCTCTTGTGCCATGCACAGTTCTGAGTGCTTTTCATTGATTAATTAGGAAGAAGAGTCACTAAAGTCCAACTAACTTTTCCAAGTACATTCTGTAGTAAAGTTGTCAACCTAGAATTTAAACTCGGACAGTCTGTCCCCCCAACCCCTGCTCTTACCCACTATGCAATATTGTGAATTTCATTTATATCTACTCACTGTGTCAGACTGGTGAAAACTGCGATGCATCTAATGAGCACTCTCCTGTGAATTTTTTGGTGACATTTTTCTTGCTTTTATCCTTTGGTATTTTTACAAGAAATTGATAAGGAAAAAATTCTCTAATATTGCATCTTCTAAAAAGTAAAGCAAATTTTTTATTTTATTAAATTAATTGATTTTTTTATTTATTTATTTTGGGGGGTGATGTTTTATTTCATTTTATTTTATTTTAGTTATTATGTTAAGACATTTATATTCTACACTTAGTAGATTTAACTTGTACCTTTGTAAAATGGACCATAGGTGTGGTCTCACTCATTACCGTCCCTCCCCCCTTTCCCCTTCTTTTTGGGCTATAGTTGGGTTATTGGTTTCATAGTAGAACTGAGTACTTTGGATACTTTTTCTTCCATTCTCAAAATACTTTGCTAAGAAGAATATATTCCAGCTCCATCCATGTAAACATGAAAGAGTTAAAGTCTCCATCTTTTTTTAACGTTGCATAAATTATTCCATAATTTATTAATCCATTCATGGGTTGATGGGCATTTGGGCATCTTCCATGATTACCAATTATGAATTGGGCTGTGATAAACATTCTGGGACAATTATCTTTGTTATAAAGTGATTTTTGGTCTTCTGGATATATACCTAGTAGAGGAATTAGAGGATCGAATGGCAGATCTATTTTTAGATCCCTAAATGATCTCCAAACGTCTTTCCAAAAGGAATGTATTAGTTTCCATTCCCACCAGGAGTGCAGAAGTGTTCCCTTT
>CAUYRH010089082.1:0-13397 GCA_963574655.1 Perodicticus potto | reverse complement strand
GCCCCGGCCAAAAAATCAAAAAAAAAAAAAAAAAAAAAAAAAAAAAAAAAAGAACATAATATAAATTAAATAAAGGCAAGAAAAAAAAGCTAACATTTTTTTCTTTTTTTCTTTTTTTAAGAGACAGAGTCTCACTCTGTTGCCCAGGCTAGACTGCAATGGCTCCGATCATAGCCCATTACAGCCCTGATCTCCTGGAGTCGAATGATCCTCTTGCCTCAGCCTCCCAAGTATCTGGAACTAAAGGTTTGTGTTACGACATTCGGCTAATTTTTAAATTTTTTCGTGAAGTCAAGGTTTCCCTATGCTGCCCAGGCTGGTCTTGAACTAGTTGTCTCGAACTAGTTTCAAGTGATCTGCCCACCTCCACCTCCAGAGTCATGGGGAGTCACTGCTGCATCCAGCCTATTTTCTTTAATTCAAAAAAGCAGAATTAGCTGGGCATTGTGGCAAGCGCCTGTAGTCCCAGCTACTTGGGAGGCTTAGGCAAGAGCATCGCCTAAGCCCAGGAGTTGGAGGTTGCTGTGAGCTGTGTGATGCCATGGCACTCTACTGAGGGCGATAAAGTGAGATTGTCTCTCAAAATAAATAAATAAATAAATAAATTAAATAAATAAATAAAAATAAAAAAACAGAATGAACACACTCTTCAAAGCAACTATAAATGTGCATACAGCCCAATTACTAAAACACAGAGTTGACTCTCAAATATCCAGTATAAATATTACCTCTGTTACATTTTGATTGCCTTGCTGCTTCGCCAAGCCTCCCTACTACATTTCTGGATTTTATGGGCTTCACATTTGGTACTTCTCTGTGAATCTAACCTAAACTTTATAAGAAACTAAAAAAACACTCTTCAGTCAAATCTTATGGGGTAAACAACAGAACACCAACAACACAAACTTCACAGCTAGATCCAAACTTCTTAATTATGGGCAGTTTGGCATGACTTCTACAACTCCATTAAAATCAACTGAAGTTTTTTCTCACATTTATCTACTTTCAAATATTCTTTATTTCTCAGTTTTAATATCTAATTTTAAGTTTCATATTTTCCTCTAATGTGATTTATTCAGGGAAATTACTCTGATAAAGTAAAAACACCTAATAAACGTATTAAAAACAGTACCATATATCGTGTAAGTCCCACACTATAAGAAATATGTTTGCTTTCATCCATAGATTTAACACTTTGGAAGTTTACCAGAACAGCTCTTTCAACTTGGTAACTCGAAGTAACTACATTTACTCAGAGGCTCCTTTGAGCCATCTTATTTCTACTAAGCCCATATTCTTGGACGACTTCACTTTTTTCTTCCTTTTAAAGAGTGAAAAGGATTTCCACAATCACCAACCTTTCTTTATATCTGTTGCTTCTATTTTTGTAATAAAATAAAACAGCAATGAATCAAAAATGGCATGCGCTGAAAGTGCAGGAAGAATTGCAAATACAAACATAGGAACTGGGTCATGTTATGCTCATTTCAGTGGCACTTCTTAAAATTCACTTCAAATATGTTTCCCATTGTAATTAATACAGCTAATAAAAAAATGCATTATCATTGCCTGCAGTCCATAATGAGTTTAGTAACTCTAGTTTTTACTGCATTTGCAATGTATATTAGACATTTCCAGTAATTTGCAAAAGAAAAGAAAATTTTGCCAGGAGAATAAAGTGATCCTAAAACACTGCTGAACCACCAAAAGGTCATCTGCCTGCTAAACCGTTGTTTTAGAAGTTACCTAACAACCCTGGCAGCAGGCTCTGTTGCTTCATCTCCCTAAAACCGTTCTCATATACTCTTTGCATGACACAATTCAAGAACAACATCCAGCCCACCCAAGTTGTTTTCCTCTAAGTTCTACCACTCTCTTCAAAGTGCCAAGACTCCCTGATGCCACCTGCAGCAAATGATTCCAGGCCTCATTCTCAAAGGATGCCCAAGATATAAAAGGCGAGCTTTCTGACACCACTGCTGATCGTCCTAAATGGTCAACCTGGCAGAAGACAAGGCCTGCCTTTTCATTGGCGATTTTTAAAAACTGGAATTTTATGGAGACAACGTGTGACAAGGCACAGAGTAGAACATTTCTATGTGAATTTTATTGTAGATATTTGCAAAGTCTTCAAAAACAACGGTGTTTGTTAGAAGTGGGTCTTCTAGGTTCAAGGAGATAATTATTTTTAAAGTTAATAAGAAGACATTATTAACTTCATGCGGGACATGAATGTCTTAGATTCTCCTTAAAAATTCACAAGTGATATCAAGGGAAGTAAAACTCCTAATAGTACCTGTAAGATACTCCATACTTTTTGGCCCCAATGTTGCCTAACCACCAACATCCTACAGACTTAGTATTCCCACAGAAGACATTTGGAGAGGGACAGCTCTTTACCAACATAGGACATTTTGTCTCATTTAAATTTTTTTCTGACTAGTGTTTAGTAAACATTGCTGTAATAAAGATTAACCACTAGTCATAATAGGTAGGGAATGCATTTTGAATCAATAGTTGTAAATATTCATTTTAAAAATTTTATAACATTTATAATGCTTTTTCATCGACAATGACTCCCTCTAAAATTACTCCAAATTAAGTAATAGTCACTTTGGTGGGCAATACAAAGAAGATAGATACTTTAATAGAAAAAACAAGTTTCACGTAATGCAACTGAACTAAACAAGAATGGAAATCCTTCTTATCGGCTGGAAATGAACAATCTGTAAATATTTATTTGGTTATTAAATTATTTTTAAAATCTTTTAAACCATAAATCATGCAGTCCAGTTTTCCACATTTGGGGAAACGGCAGGGGTCAGAACATCCAGAGTACAATGGCTAAGCCTTGCCCTGAGAAACTACCTTCGTGAGCAGGGTACCTTCCCTGCCAGGTAAGTACTGTAATATATTTATACAAATCTATGAGGAATGTGGCTACGCTGCCCAGAACCCCTACACTAGCAAAACAAAGAGTCAGACAGGTCTGAACATTTGAATGTAAACACTGGAAAATAACTTCAACTGTATCATTTCTTATGTTGACCAACATTTTAAGACTTTCTTAAAAAAAAATTATTTTTGGTAGATACTCAGTAAACTGACAAAAATAGCATTTCAATGATGGCATGACTGCAGTTCCAAAAGGAAAAATGGAGTCACACTGTGTTGAACATGAACAACCTATCTCAGATGACTTTTAGAAGAAAAGAACATTTTCTATATATATCCGTTAGAGCTTAGCTTAATGAGATCCAAGTGAGTGTTCAAAAAGTAGAAATGAAAAGTGGTCATCAGAATTTACTAAAGCTATGAATTCAGTTTAGCTGTGCAAAAACACAATCCAAAAGAAAAAAAGAGGCAGATAGGTTGTTATCATTTCACAATTAAGTCAGCCAAGCTTCTAACTATCCCATAAAGTAAGTTCTCTTGCTGTCTCTATTGTCCTGACCCTCCAGCTGCAGGGCAGAGAACAGGCTTTGCAGTCCAGCATAGCACGCAACTTTCCAGCTGTCCTAGTGATGTAATTATCTCATAACAAAATATCCCTGTGAATTAACTCTGCATCCTACCCATTGTAATTCTTAATGACTGCTTCCTGTGTTCATGTTCTCAATTTAACTTGCTATTCTGGATCTAATGCATAGGCAAGTTGCCTTCATCTAATGGATGGGATTACATCCAATAGGTTTGGGATTTCCAAAGATTACAATTTATAAAGTTCTCTCAAACAACATGCTTTGTAAACACAAGCCCTGCCTTTGTATTGTGGTTATAATAAAAGGGAAATCTGTATCATTTGCTGTGATTAAACTTTGACCTATCACAGGAAGTTCTATGAGGATTTTTTTTCTTGTCACTTTTTCCCCCCATACTCTTCAATGTTTGGACATTAAGTAGGTGAAGAGCTGAGAGACATCTGACACAGCTGCCTAAGGGCCACAGCAAAATTTATTTGAACCAGAGCTGGTATTCAGAATCAATATATATATATTTTTATTATCTAATTCCTCTTCTAATAGTCCATGAAGCACATTCTGTAGCTTGTATGTATCAAATTTATGTTCACACATCTCACTCTACACACCTGGATTCTTTTTGCTCATTACATATAGACTACGTGTGGACTTATTCTCAACCAACATCAAATTATATGGATCCAGAAATATTTGCCACCAACAAATGAGTATTTTGTCAGAAGAAAATTGCTATTTCAAGAGCAACCATAAATGTTATCAAGAACCTACCACATGTAGGTGCTATGCTCAGTTTTAGTTTCCAACAGATACAAAGATATGACAAGTATTGTCTTTAAAAGCTTTATTATCCAGTTGTGGGAGAGAAGACTTACATATAGAAATACAAATAATGCTATTTGGCTATGTACTATGAGTACCAAATAAATAAACAAGATTTGCAACTTTATGTATCTCATCAAAGTAAAATTCAATCTACAACCTACTACAATTTACCTCTCCTGGAAACCACATCCTTATTTTATGTTGAGGAACCACTCCTGCCCGCACTCGGGCAGGGGACCAGGAATGGCATGTGACTGAGCCTGGAGAATGTGACAATGACGGATTCAGGGATGGAATCACACATGACCATGAAGAATAGTCTCAGGAATTTTGCTAGAACTTCTGGAAGAGTAAAGCTCTCTTTATACTGGGATTATCCGATTGGCACAGGATAAAGCTGCAGCTGCTGATGGCCGTCTTTGCCACCATGTTAGCAAACCTCCATGGAATGCTGCCAACACAGAAGGGGGCCGGAGCAGAGGGATGGTAGGCAAAGAGATTCGGGACGACACTGTGGAAGCTCCTGGATTCACCTGTCCCCGATCTACTCCCCAGCTTTATTAATTGTGTCACGCAGTCAAGTCACATTTTTGAATACCCAATTCAAGTTCACTTGTAACAAAAAATTGTCCTGAAACATCTATAAATATTTTGAAATTATTAAATGACTTCGAAACATTAATATCTGACCTCAAATATATCTTACACAGAAAAAAATTCTCAATTTAAAAATGAGTTCAACTCAGGCACATCCGCCTTCCTGGTGTCCTCTAAGTGACTGTACCAGTTCTCTGACTTGGCTGGGAGCATGTTCACCTTAAATGGCTTCTCCATGCGCATGTCCACAGGGCAAAAATAATTGACAGCAGCAGCCCAGATTAATTCCTCTCTCCCAGGGAGCCAGGCGGCTTCCTCCCAGACCCTGGTGTGAGGTTCCTGGTCTGACCATAGAGATATATTGTGAAAAAAAAAGAGAGAAAGGAAGAAGATGACACACAGACAGCAATACGGAACCCAGAACAGGCAAGGCCTCAGTGGACAAGAGGCAATGAGGACGGAAGAACACTTAAAAATAATACAAAGATACAGAGTTCAGCTATGTAAAGGCCGAATCCAATGCCCAGAGGCATGTTCTCCTGAGACTCTCAATGAGACAACCTCCTTTCCACTAGTTACTGCTGAAAAGTGGAAAAGAACAAAAATGTCAAGCCAACAACAACCATCAAGTGCAGAAACCCCTTGTGTCCATATTGATAAATTTATGGCTCCCATATCTGACCGGGAAATGCAGAGTGAACGCCTTTTACTTACTATCACTAAATAATTTTATTCCTATAGCCTTAAAGACAGTGTTCATAAAATAGTTACACAGTTCATCTGTTGTTATTAATCTAATTTCAGCTTCTATCTACATACAGCTGGCACTGTGGCTCTCTGAATTAGTAGCATTTGATCTGTTAGCCAAAAAATGCTTTATAAATGAAACAGAAACCTCCAAACTGGGCAAGTTTATAAGATGTGAGATGCACTACAGTAAATATTACAAATAGAGCAAACAGTAAAACTCATGTCTATGGAAACACATTCCAACCACATGATCAGCAACAGAATTGGTATGTATGAGCTAGGCCCCAAATTAGCTATGTGGGATGGCTTGATGGGTATGTGGAATGCCTATATATTGCTCTGCTTATATTCAAGATGAATTCCTGAAGTAAACATTGCATAACAGAATCCAAACTTCTTCCACAGTCCTACAGCAAGCACTAGAGGCACCCTCACATGATCAAACACAATTCTTAAGATAGCTAATGCATTTCATCTGAATGAGAGGACATGGTAGCATCACTCTGTTATGTTAACTCCATGCTATTATGGGGAAAAGGAAAGTATTAATTTTAAAAGAAAGAATAAAAGTCATAAATACTGTATTTGTTGTCTTATAGTATGGGAAAAAGTATGGTAGCAGGGGCAAAATACTGGGTAAGCGAACTTTGTGGACCATTATCTCTCCAAAGACAAGAGAAAGAAGACACAAGTAGCTGAGCAATGATGAGCTGACACTTCTGCTGGGAGTCCAGTTCCAATACAAAATAGTTTTGGAAGTTCAGAAAGAACATAAAGCCAAGTCTACAAAACGAAGAAAACTGTCAGCTGAGATAATCAGAGACTAGATACCTAGGAATGGGATTGCAGGAATCAAATGCAAGGTCTACTTTTAGATCTCTGAGGATCCTCCGTACTTCTCTCCCAAAGGGCTATATTAGTTTGCAATCCCACCAGCAGTGTAGAAGTGTTCCTTTCTCTCCATAACCACACCAGCATCTGCTGTTTTGGGACTTTGTTAGTTTGCAATCCTACTAGCAGTGTAGAAGTGTTCCTTTCTCTCCACAACCACGCCAGCAGAGTGCTTTTGGTTTGCATTTCTCTGATGATTAAAGACAACGAGCATTTTTTCATTGTTGGCCATTCGTCTGTCATCCTTAGAGAAGTTTCTGTTCTAATCTCTTACTTAACAAATGGTGCTGGGAAAACTGGTTACCCACATGTAGAAGTCTGAAACTGGACCTGCACCTCTCACCATTGACAAAAATTGATTCTCATTGGAAAAAAAAAAGATTTTAATTTAACATATGAAACAATAAAAATTCTAGAAGACAGTGTGAGGAACACATTTGAAGATACTGGCCTGGGAAAAAACTTCATTAGGAAGACCCCCTTAGCAACTGCAGCAACATCAAAAATAAATAACGGATTTGATCAAGCTAAAAAGCTTTCGCATAGCTAAGGGTACCACAAACAAAGCAAAGAGATAGTCTTCAGAATGGGAAAAAATTTTTGCATGTTATGATTGTGACAAAGGCCTAATAATTAGATTCTACAGAGAATTCAAATTATTGTTATTATTTTATTTATTTATTTATTATTTTTTAGACAGTCTCATGTAGCCCTCGGTAGAGTGCTGTGACATCACAGCTCACAGCAACCTCAAACTCTTGAGCTTAAGCGATTTTCTAGCGTCAGCCTCCCAAGCAGCTGGGACTATAGGCGCCCACCACAACATCTGGCTAGAGACCTCAAATTAAACAATAAGAAAAGTGCAAACAACCCTCTCTGTAAGTGCACAAAAGGCTTCTTATTGCATAATTTCATTTATATGAAATGTCTAGAACAGGCAGATAGATAAGCGACAGAAAGTAGATTTGTGGGTTGCATAGGACTGGGAGTTTTAAGGGACGGTGGAGGAATGGGTACTGATGGATAATGGGCCCTGGGTTTCTTTTGAAGGTCATGAAAATACTCTAAGTTTAAATCATGGTCATGGTTGCCAAACTCAGTAAATATACTGAACTGTATACTTATACTTACATGGGTAAATTTTATGGTATATAAATTATATCTCAATAAAGTGGTTTAAAAACAAAAACCAGAGAAGAAATTAAGTAGTAGAGAGTTTTAATACTCTGCCTGAGGCACAGGGACAGTAAGGTGTGGAGATGGGGTGTGACATCAGGCCCGCAGGCCATGTGACCTCCTAAGCACCCAACTAGTCTGCCTCTGCAGGCAGCACTGTGTGTGAAGCCCAGCAAAGCAGGGGCTGTGCTGCTGAGACTGTCAGAGGAGAGGCGTGCTGCTGACAGGCACCATGGGCATGCCAATCCCAAAATGTCTGTGGTCAGTTTAGAGATTCCAATATATACTTTACATACAAGACTGAAAAAAAATTGCAGAAAATTCACAGAAAAAAATTTTAAAACCTGGAGACAGTTGATCCTCTTGTGTTATTCCCCTGACTAGTTAGGAAAATGACACACTTCGGTTCACCCAACAGACCTTGAAAAAGAGATTCTGATCTCCAAGACACATGAGTTAAGTGGTATTTTAAAAAGCAAAGTGAACAGCTCTGGCTTGAATCAGATACAGTGCGCAACATTCTGGACAACTGTCAACATTCAGTTCTCTCTCCATTTCTGACCAGTAAAAGGCCTGCTCTCCAGCTTTGGGCCTCTCTTGAGGAAAAATGACTAAGCAACCGAAACTAGGCAGCCGTCTGTGAGGAAGTCTGTCTGCAGGGTCTTAGAAGAAAACCAGCCAGCTTTGCCTACACTGTGAGTTAAAAGTCACTCACAATCACATCCCCCCTAGAGGAGCAAATTCATCCCAGCAATACTTCACTCAGGTACTTGTGATTAGGTTCTTATCTAACAAAACAACCACTCAAATTAGTTCCTTTTAAAGAAAAACAAACGACCAGAAACTTGAGAAAATCTTAAACCTTAGAAGTGACTTAAAGAAACAGAAATGAAAACATCAGTGACATACTAATTAAGACCTTCAAATTGGGCAAAAAACCAAACCAAACCACTTGTTTAATGATAAAACCACATTGCCTTTTTGAATGTATAAATGAGCCCACATTACCACAGGAATATAAATTGGTAAAAATCCTTCTGGAGAGGAATATGGCCATATCTATCTATATAAACACATATATACGATATAGATCTAAATTTATTGAACATGTAAAGCCACTGATAATACATTATGAAAAGAAAATGCATGTCCCAAAAGAATACGTACATCTCTGGGTGATGGTCATCTCTGGGTGATGAGATTACCCAATGGTAGTTTTCTGCTATTTGCTTATCTGAAATTTTTACAATGAGAACCTGTTAATTTTCAATCACAATTTTTAAAACAAGAGTTATAAAATTTTCTTTTCTCATTCAAGTTTTCTTCCTTCTACCACTCATGTACTTTTCTTCAACCTGCTTCTCTGAGTTAATGAGAAAATCCTAATCATCAGTCTTGAAAAGGTAGTTTTGAAAATTAATGATACAAACAATGAAAAGTCTTAATTTTGTTCTAGGAGAAAATAGCAATATGCATGTATGACTGACTGCCTCATTGAAGCCATGTAATTTTCAATCCCCTCCCCAAATGAAGAGACTCTCTTAAAAAGAAGATAGAAAAGTAAAATTATTTTCCTGATAACTGATTAGGTCAAGTTAAAGAATTACCAAGAAACAAAAGAGAAATAATGATAGTTAACAAAGTCTTCAAATTACTTTAATTTTCATCATATGAGCCAAAGAAAAATCCTGCATAGTAACACAAAATGGTATTAACTACGGGGAGGGAACTTTAGAAATTACTTATTTCTATACAGTTTTTACAGATAATGAAACACAGGCCAAGAGAGAGCAGAATGGCAAAGCTGAATGAAGAAACGCCACCTACGTCTCATGACTAAGAATTCGGTGCCCTTTCTAATAAAACAAAGTATAAGCAATCAAAATAATTAAGCATGGTCAATAAAGTTTAACATCTAACTTATTTTTAAATTGGATCTGTTTCAGCAAAATTTCCAGGAATTATTGTGTTAAGAATTGAGAAAAATTATATAAACATATTTTAAGAATACCAGTGGAAGACTATATTAAAAGATTAGAAAACAGAACACAAATGAAAAAGTTTTAAAAAACTGGTATCTCTATCAGCTGCTAAACTTAAGAATTTAAAATTGGGATTTTTTTTGTTCAGGTGTAAAAACTTGTGAAAATTAAATTATGATTTGCTATACATTTGTAAGTCAGTTTATATTCCAGGAATATTTCAAATAATAAGGTAATGTTCATGATGTAACAATAATTAATTAAAAACTAAGAGAGAGACTGAGCTAGGATAGATGCCTGTATCCTAGCACTCTGGGAGGCCAAGGTGGGAGGATCTCTTGAGCTCAGGAGTTCAAGACCAGCCTGACCAAGAGCAAGAACTCTGGCTCTACTAAAAATAGAGAAGATTAGCCAGGCATTGGGGCAAGAGGATCCCTTGAACCCTGGAGTCTGAGGTTGCTCTGTGCTAGGCTGATGCCATGGCATCTAGCCCAGGCAAGAGAGTGAGACCTTGTCTTAAAAAACAAACCAAAAAAAAAAAAAAATTAAGAGAGAGAAGAACTTTGTAAATGTAGCTGCAACTGTATTTCTTTCAAGGCACACTTTTTCTTCTGCAAAGAACCACAGGAACACCTCATACAGGGAATCTATAAGGTAACTTTGTATTCCATACAAGTGAATATTTAGATGCCTAATTCTTACCCATCTTAATACACAAAACTATTTTTAAAAGTTTTCATGGAATTTTTAAAGTATGCATTGAACATATTCTTGGCTTTTTAAGCATAATATACTGATTATGTTCTCCTGACAGATGATTCATGTCATTATCATTAAATGATAATCATTTAATTGAGTTCCATTATTATGACCATTTATTTGACTGCTTACTACCCACAGATGAAAAAAAAAATCCATAAACTGTTGAAAGCCAAAGGCAAAGAGAGAATCTTGAAAGCAGTAAGAGTAATTCATCATATATCAAGGATTTGCAATAAGATTAACAGCCAATTTCTCATCACAAACCATGAAGGGCAGAAGGCAATGGGACAACAATTTTACAGTATCAGAAGAAAAAAGTTGTCAACCAAGAATTCTATATCTAGTGAAAGTATCTTTCAAAAACAAAGGCAAAATTAAGACACTCCCAGATAAATAAAAGCTGAGGGCCTGTATTGTTGCCAGCAGACCTGCCCTACAAGAAATGCTAACAGGAGTCCTTCAGAACATTAGACAGTATTCAGAACCACATGATGAAATAAAGAATATTGGCAAAGGACAAGTGACTACAAAAGTAAATATGAAAGCCATTATTACCATATTTTGATTTATGACTTTTGTTTTCCTGTATGATTCAAAAGTCAGATGCATATGACAATAATTATAAATCTATGTTTATGACCATACAATGTACAAAGACGTAATTTGTGACTATACAGCATAAAGGGACAGAGATGCATAGAAAAAAAGTTTTTATATATTATTCAAGTTATGCTAGTATTAATTCACCCCAGATAGTTATAAATCTAACATGTTAATTGTAATCTCTGAGTACATTGAGTTACCACTGAGAAATTCTTTGCTTTGAAACTCTCTTCATATCCTGAGGAATATTTTCTTGAATATCCTCTTGAATTTACCACTTCAAAGCTCCTAGATTAAGTTTGGGACCATACCAAAAACTCAATATATGCAAACTCCTTGAATCCTTTCAATAGCCCTATAAAGTAGATACTATTATTCTCATCTCACACATAATGTAACTACAACTCAGAGGACAGTTTGTTCAAGGGTCATGGAGTAGAGGTAAGACACAGATCCAGGATTCAAATTAGAAACCTTCAGAGGCCTTTCTTGCCCCCTTGACTTGACCTCTAATGGAGCCTCACGGTGCCATTCTCTCCTTACCTATGCACCACCACTCTACTACCACAACAACGTGATAGATAGTAAGAGCACCTGAAGACTGGGGAATCTCCAACTCCTCAAAACAGTTCTCTCTCCAAACTCCACCCAGTTACATCTTGCAACAACTTCAACCAGTACTCTGAACACTTCAATTTCAACATACCTAGAACAGAGCTCATCCCCCTTGGTGAAATGTACTACTGCCCAAACAATTTTTTTAAGTCCAGAAATCTTCAAGCAATTCCATATTCTTCTCCTTCTCCATATGTACAATTAACTACCAATTTCACTACCCAAATATTTCTCCATGCACTGTTACTTCCTGAGTTCAGGTACTTGTCAATCCTAGCTGGTTTTCTACAGAAGAACTCTATCCTCTTTCATTGTACTTACCTTTCACTCTGGTTAGTGAACCTTTTACAGTACACATATGATCATAACATTGAATGAATGCACTTAACCAGCAAACATTAAGTATTTATTATTTCTTAATTATTGGATTAGGTACTAGGGATAGAAAGATCAAAAGGTAAAGTAAATTTTCCTTATTTGTTCAGAGTGTTGTGGGGAAGACAGACATAAAAAGACAAATATCAACTCTTCTATAAAAGAACAGCCTGGAATTTGCCGGATAAATAAAGGAAGTTTAGCATGGTCCCAGCAGAAGAGACAGCATGTCCAGTGCTATGTAGGGATGCAGGAAAATTCAATTCATACATACATACACATACACACGTATATCTTTTTTTTCCACATGTTTTTACACTTTCTTATTATTATCATTTTGTATGGGGTACAATGTGTTGGTTTTATACACAATTTGAAGTATTTTCATCAAACTGGTTAACATAGCCTTTACACACATATATCTTAAAATACTGTATGTATTCTAAGATAGAGCTATCTACCTATATAGACATACACATACACACACACGGTATTTTAACAGTAAGTACAAGGGGCACCCACTCCAGTTGTGTAGGAAAAAGTTTGTAGAGGAAACGGCAACTGAACTCAGAGTAAAATGCATTACCCAAGCAAGTGGCAAAAAAAAGGGTACTTGCAACCAAGAAAAAGTGTGAGCAAGGGACAGCACATGTCCCTTTACAAAGTTCTAGAAAAAATTTTAATCCTATGGGAAGGGGGTATCTACTTTTTGATTTCTGAATAGCTCAAAATGATGGAATGGGTAGGAGGAATGGTGACAAGAAGACCAGTAAAGAGACTGTTGCTACAGTGGTTCAGGAAAAATAAAGAGGGCCCGTCTAAGGAATTGGCAGCAAGGATGGAGAGGAGAATACAGATTCCAGAAATATTTAGGAGGCTGAATTGGCAGTACTTGCTAAATGTCTAAATGTGGTGGGAGGAGAAGGATGGGGAAGGAGGAGAAGCCAAGTATGAGTCATACGCTTTTGACTTTGGGGACTTGATGCCACCCCATGAGATACATGAGTGAGAACAGCAGTGTTCCCAGATCTTTGGTTTATAAGAACTTGTAAACTTTCCAACAACGTTAGAGCTTGGGCAGAAAATTGCCAACTAAAGACATAAATATACCCCACCATCTAAAATCAACATCATTTCATTTTTTAAAAAGCACATTTTAAATATATGTATTTTATTATTCTTCATTACATTATTCCCCCCACCCCACCCCTCCGTGGTAAGACAGAATTGATTTACAGAAAAGAATACAGAAAACACCAAAGCTCCTGGTAGAGGGAGAGATTTCAAGTGGGGAGGGAGATGCTCTCTCCGTTCCTCTCCCGGTCTTTCCCCGTCTCCTCCT
>CAUYRH010089080.1:0-44590 GCA_963574655.1 Perodicticus potto | reverse complement strand
TATCTTAGAGGGGTACAGGCGAAACTTACTAAATGCAGAATACAAATTTCTTCATACAGTATCTAAGAAAATGCCATGAAGGGTATGTTAAACAGTTTGATGAAAACATTTCAGATTGTATGTGAAACCAGCACATTGTACACCTTGATTGCACTAATGTACGCAGCTATGATTTAATAATAAAAAAAAATAGAATTCAGATGGGAGCTGTCACCTGGCTGATGCATGTGCCCCTCTCTTCTTCCTTCCTGTCAGTATTTTCACATCATCTGTCCTGAGGCTGTGTGTCCTGCCTCCCTGGCTGGCTCCTCCATACTTTGTTGTATGGACTCACTGTCCCATAGCACTTGCTATTTTGGAATATTTATATACACATATGACTTATCTTAGAGATGAGACCCAGGTCTAAGTACAACATTCAATTATGTTTCATATACACCTTATACTCATAGCCTGAATGTAATTTTATACAATATTTTTAATAATTTACTGCATGACAAAAGTTTGCGTTTTGACTGTGACTCATCACATAAGCTCAGGTATGGAATTTTCCACCTGTGGGCTCATCTTGGTGCTTAAACAATTTTAGATTTTGGAGCATTTCAGAGTTCAGATTTTTGTATTAAGAATTTTCAACCTGTAGTGGCCTGATTTGTTGCAATGGATGACATCAACTAATTGATATTTAGGTGGGAAGCTGCCAGGATTCTCCTTTGTGATTCTGAGGTGGGGTGTTTAATATTTACAGTCGTTTTGTCAATGGCTCCTTAAATTCAAGAGAAGAGTGATCACCTGCTCCTCACCCGGATTCAAGTTAAGCACCAGAGCCATTCTTCTATCAATCACCAGGAGCCTGTGACTTCTCCTCGAGCTGATAATTCCCTAACACATGTAAACATCATTCTTTTTCTAACTCTGTACTTTTGAACTTCATGGGATTCTAAGCAATACTATTTTAAACATCTTTGAACTTGGTGGGTTCTTGCATTCTTTTACACTTTTAGGGCTGGAGTGCAGTGGCGTGATTACAGCTCACTGTAGCTTTCAACTCCTGGGCTCAAATGATCCTCTCACATCGGCCTACTGAGTGGCTGGGACTACAGGTACACACCACCACATCAGCTAATTTTTATACAATTTTTGATAGAAACAGGGTCTTGCCATGTCACTCAGGCTGGTCTCAAATTCTTGGCCTCAAGAAATCCTCCCACCTCAGCCTTCTAAACTCCTGGGGTTATAGATATGAGCCCACCTTGCCTGGCCTCCACTCTTAAACATACTTAAAGTTATCTCCAGTTGACTTTGGATTCTTTAACGTGGCTTTATCTGACTTGAGCCGACAACTTTATGGTGTCGTTCTACTGATAATTCCCTTGAGTCAGAAATACCATCTAACTGATGAGTTTATATTTACTAGTTTCTGTTTCCTTCATTGGTACAATAAATAAGTCAATAATATTGATAATTAAATAACAGTGTTCAACAGGAATATTAGTTTGAGTGATGTGCATTTTGTTAAGTCACTAACAGCTAAATAATGACAATTTCTTTTTCTTCCTTTTCTTGTAGCCCTTAGAATGCATAGTCTTCCCTTGCTAGAAAGCAGGATCAATGCATCCCTCTTCAGGGGCCATCCCCACCCAGACCCTTGAGACTCAAGTCAGATTGTGAAATGAACAGCAGTTGTCTTTCCTGCCAGCCAGGCTCCCGCTCGAGTCCTGCACTACTCTGCCCTCTGAGCATCTCGCCTCCCCTGAAGACACAGACCTTTGGCTCCCTTGGCAAAAAGATCGACTCATTGGTGTTATTAACATCCACAAGGCAACATTGCTAGCCAGTTTTCATAAGAGCCTACTTCCCTATCTGTCTCATTGAGGTAGACTTAGTTCTGTTTTAATGAGATCAATTGAGAAATAAATTTAGAAATCTCCTGAGAAGAATAATAACATTTCTCTTGAACAAATTTTTGTTCCTAGTTATTATTTAGCCATATAAAGCAAATAATTATAATACAGATCTGTACAATTGTTTCTGTTTGCCCAAAATAGGTGGCCAGAGTTTGGGCCTATAAGTTGCCAAGGAGTGAATGCTTCTGCTCAAGCAGGTAGGAACAGAAGAAATGGCCAGAGAATATTCTGCTAAACACACACTAGTCCCTATAAACCAGGCCTTTGGTTACTCTTCTGGTGCCAACCTCAGCCTTTCACCAGAACTGTGACCTGTCAGTGGGCTCTGATGGGTCTCTTGGTCCTGCTTGCCTCATCAGTCATGGTGACCATGCTATCTGCTCATGGCATTGCCTTCAGATTCTCAGACAACCATCGATCCCAATTCATGACTTATACACCCAGAATTGGCCTCTGCATACCAGGATCTAACACAGTTAGCTAGTCGAGACACATTTGTGGCATTATTTTCAATCATCTTATCTTGAACATTGGGTTGCTCGTCAGTTTATTTTGCAAATGTTGGATGAACCTTAGGGTATGATAGCAATATAGTCGTTCACACAAAAATAATGGCAGCAAACACTCGCTTTCTCTGATTATATAGTTTCTGAGATCAATGGATCCTGTTTGTCCCATACAAATTATATACACACACTCACACACACAGAGATACACACACACAAATTCTATTTGGTTGTTTGATTAGTTTTAGGGAACATTTTAAATAATGGAAAACTTTATTCTGACAGACCACACTTGCCCATAAAACTTGATATTTCTTCTTTTGGAAAGATTTCATTTGCAGAAATAAATGCAAAACGACTGATACTAATTTCCAAATCACATTTCTTGTGAGCTAACATTGAGCTCTTTACCAGCAACAAGTTATTGTGTGTAATAAGAAGACATACTGCCTTTAATGTATTTTCCCCCAAAGAGCTAAAGGGTCTATAAAACGGAAACATACTCTATTTTTCTTTAAGATATTTAGGCAACAGACACTGAAATTGACAACCCCACACCAAATCACTATATCACATAAGATTGGAAACAAGAATCTCCAAATGGTTCCAAATTTCTGAGTTTCAGGTGGCCAACCAAGATTGCAAGTGGCTAAACATCAGACTGTAACAAACAACTTAATTACAATGATCCAGTGTAAGTAAAGAGGCCACGTTAGTGCAGCAAATACTTAGACCCAGTTTGGGAGGATCTCTGTAGTGTCGCATATGAAGAAGACACAAAAGGAAAGAGGGTGTTGTTATCCTATTTCACAAAAGGAAAGAGGGTGTTGTTATCTACTTTTCCTATTTAATAATACTTTTCATGACTTTTGTGTTTATATGTAAGCCCTGTCTGCATGTCGATTAAGTTTTAAATGTATCTCATATGTTCATCACGCCCTAAGGTAGTAGATCCTGGTGGTGTTAGGCACTGATTTTGATGACTGGGTTCAAATTCCAGCTCCACTGCTTACCAGATGTGAGGCTTTGGGAAAGTACTTAACCACAGTTTTGACTGTGGGCAGTTTTCAAAACAGTGGCAAAATTGCCCACCTCCGAGGGTGAATGTGGGTTATTAAGGGTAAAGTGCTTAGACTAATAGGTAAGAGCTAGGTGTTGGCCTTATTGTTGTGATTTTTATTATTACTGATAGTCTGATTATCATTTGGGACAAAGGACAGTTTCCCTAGCCAGTGAGGTCCTCTCCCAGAGGATGCAATGCAAAGACAGAAAGAAGCCAGCAGATCCTTCAGAGACGCAAATAAGAACTCTGAGAAGACAGTAAAGGAATGTGATGAACAGAGTGATAAAAATAACAAGGAGCTTTTCCCAGTGTTTTAAGGCAGTGACAGTCAGGAATGAGTTCTTCCAAGCAATGAAAATCTCAACTGAAGCTGAAAACCTTTTCCTTCATTCCCTACATATAGTAAGAGGGGGTCTGAACCTAGTAAGAAAAGGTACAGATAGATAGATAGCGGTGTTTTGCACTGAAAAGGCATTTAAGTTGCTTAATTATGTTAGATAGGTCATCTAAAAATTCTGTTTCTTTTTCCTCATCAGCTCAACAGAAGGTTTCTATATATCTGAAGTTGAGAAGAGAGGTTGGAGATCTTTCACATAAAAAGCTCTCAGTATAAATTGGATGCATGCATGAATGCATAAATTTGACTCTACTCATATTTAAAAGAGAAGCCACCTTCTGTCGTGTACTACATTCATTTCATTTCATTTCATTTTAATGTACACTTAGAAAACAACTATACATTGCTAGGTGTTGAGTAAGATGGAGGCGAGATGGATGATGAGCAGGACAAAATCTGTGACCTTACGGAATTCCTAGTTCAAAGATAATACCTGTGCTACTTAACCTCCGCGAGCTAACCAGACACAATTAATTACTGGAGATACAGGGATTCTTGTTTTGCAGTCGGGCACGGTGGCTCATGCCTATAATCCTAGCACTCTGGGAAGTCATGAGTTTGAGACCAGCCTGAGCAAGAGCCAGACCCCCTCATCTCTAAAAAAATATCTAGGCTATTTTTGTGCCAGGTGCTGGAATCCCAGCTACTTGGGAGGCTGAGGCAAGAGGATTGCTTGAACCCAGGAGTTTGAAGTTGAACTATGACGCCACAGCACTCTACCAAAGGTGACAAAGTGAGAGTCTGTATCAAAAATAATAATAATGATAATTGGAGATAGGGCTTTTGTCAAACACAAAGCCCACAATGGTTTGAGAAATTAGGTTTTCCTTGCTGTGAGAAGCAGAGAGGTGGGAGGGGCTGGAGGAAAAGAACCAGCCCCTAGAAGAACCAGCCCCAGTCCCAACCACCAGAGGGGTGGGAGGGGCTCCTCTGGGTGAGGCATGTCAGGTGAATCTGTGAATCTCTGGATGGATCCTCCCACTCAATGAGCCCTGCACTTACTCTCTGCAATTCACGGCGGAGAAATCAGCAGTTAGGAAGGTGAAATCCCTTGGCTCTGGTCAAGTAGTGACAGGCAGAACCAGCTTCTACTTGTTTCTGCCCCACCCCAGAGGCCTTGGCATCCTGCCCATCGCCCCACGCTATCACATCCATGCAGGGCAAAATCCTTTCCAGACAGGCCAGGTTATCTGGACAGCCGAGCTCCAATGTGTTTGAGCTCAATCATAAAGCTGTCACCTGACCAAGTATTCAGGAAAAAATAAATAGGGGAAGAAAGGGAAGGTGATCAAAGGCCCCAGCTGACAACTATTTCCTAGTAAATGGTTATTTTGTACTCAAAATGAACTGATAGCTATTTCCAATAAATGTGTATTTTGTACTCAATGATTTTCTTAAACTTATATGAGCCAAAGAATAAAACCCAGCTGCACAATTTTGATATAAAGTTCTTGGTGAAAGTAGACAGTATGTTTGAGTTGTGCAAATATCAAGGTCATGCCTTAGTATTTTTATCTAGATACTTAAAAATTATGCCTGGGGCTGGGTGTGGTGATGGCTCATACTTTGAGAGACTGAGGTAGGAGGATTGCTTGAGGCCAGGAGTTTGAGACTAGACTGGGCTACATAGAAAGATCCTGTCTCTCCAAAAAATTTTAGAAATTAGTATGGCATAGGGCAGCACCTGTGACTCAAAGGAGTAGGGCGCCGGCCCCATATGCCAGAGGTGGTGGGTTCAAACCAAGCCCCAGCCAGAAAGTCCAAAAAAAAAACAAAAAAAAAAAGTATGGCATGGTCATGTGCATCTGTAGTCCTACCTACTTGGGAGGCATAGCCAGGAGGATTGCTTGAGTCCAGGCCAGGGGTTCCAAGTTGATACAATGAGCTATGATCATATCACTGCATTCTAGCACGGACAACAGAGCAACACCCTGTCTCTTAAAAAAAAAAGTTATGCTTCAGTTAAGGATAATATTCACATTTTTTTTAAATAGGAAGAGAAGATATCAGTGAATTAGTAGGTAGTTTTGCCTGCCAAAAACCAGTCATTCTGAACAGAAGGATAGAATTCCTGTTTTCTGGGTTGGACACACTCAATGCCAGGATGGTGAAATGTTATTTCTAACCTTCCTCTTAATTTCTTGTCCTAATTTTTTTTAAAGTTTCTATTATTTGCTGCTTGTTTTTAGCACAAACCAAAGCAATTTAGAAAGCCAGCTGTCCAAATGTATAGCCTAAATGCAGTCTAATACAACCATCCTAAAAGAGCTTTTATATATAAGGAAATACATTTATCATCAGAATAACTTAATGATACATTACAAATTATGAGCATACAGAGTGGGGTCCTGACAGAGAGACAGAAGAATGGGAGCCTATGCTAGGCAAAATTTGAGTTTGTATCTTCAAAACAAGAAACCACATAAAGTGCTCATACTGATAATTTGATAATGATAACTATTCATTCGATTGATCTGCTAAAATGTGACGGCTGTAAAGAATTCCTTTCCAGAATTAGGATTATTTTTGATTAGCTATCTTCGTTGATTCAATCAACTGGTTAATTGACCAGATCTTCATTTCACACAGGGCTGTTGAAACACAAATTTAAACACTCTGAAGGAGTGTCTTCCACTCTCCATCTGGTTGGTTAAGTATGGCAGTTCTGAGGCTTTGGTCTGAGGCAGCCAGGACTGGTGGGAAAGGAAAGAGATATTTCCATCCACAGCACAGCATTGCTAGCACTGCTTGAGATTCAAGCAGTACTGGAGGTCAGTGTTGACTTAGATTTCTCTAATAGTCATCTTAGGACCTTAGGTAAGCAGACCAACTTCCATTAATTAAGTTAGATTCTCCCAGTACTTAGGGTCTGCTTTAAGAGTACTACCAGGCACATTTAGACTTTCAAAGCACCACCAGAGAAGTGGCAAACACATCAGCTGGCCCTCGGTAAACAGTTGCTGAATAAACAGGTAATTGCATAAATGAATTCAGAAAGATTTAAACCACAGCACTAAATATTTCATGTGAAATACAGAAGCCTTTAGCATAATTTTTCTAGAGTTTTTGTACAAAAAGAAGCTGAATTTATTAGATCTGTAATCTTTTTAGGAATTCTATATAATATAAAAAATAACTATAATCATTCTTTTCATTTATCATACTTCCCATAGTGACTGGCCAGAGTAAATCCAGAGTAGGAGTAAACAGAACCCAGACTCTTGCCTTAGGACAGATTTCACAGTCTACTTCTGTATGGCTCATTAATTTGTGATTTGCTAAACAAGCAATAGAAGAGCCCAAAGAAAATACAAAAAGAAAGTGAAGGATTTATTTAATTTTCCCTTGGGTTCTCAACTCTATGTTATTGATTCTTGATTATCTGAGCTAAATTGAGCAAGGAATAGACAAATCCCAGGTAATATTATATTCATTGGTACAAATTAATTAAACTACTCATTAACCTTTTGCTAAAGCTGATAATTCTTAAATTGATTTCTTTGAGTCTCATCTTTATTTCAAGGATAATATGGCTCAATAAGGCCAGAGAAAAATGGAAAAGAAAAAGCAAAATCCAAATAGTCTATACACTGGACAACTGTCTCATTAATGATTATTATTTAGTAGGGCTCTGGAGTTAGTAATAAGAACATCTCTGTGGTAGGCTAAAAAAAATCCTCCCAGAAGATATCCCTGTCCTAATCCTTGGAATCTGTGAATGTTGACTGATATGGCAAAAGGGGGGGAGGGGAGGTGGTGCTTTGCAGATGTGATTAAGTTAACGATCTTTAGATCAGGAGACTGTCCTGTATTATCCATGTGGGCTCTAAATGCAATTACATGTACCCTTGTAAGAGGGAGGCAGAAGGAATCTGACACACAGAAAGAAGAAGATGTGGAGATGGAGCAGAGAGAGATTGGAAGATGCTGGCCTCAACCATCAGAGAGATGTGCCCTCAAGCTGAGGAATGCCAGGGCCACCAAAATCCAAGAGAGGCAAAGAATGGATTCTGCTCTCAAGTCTCTTGAAAGGCATGGTCCTGCCAACACCTTGATATCAACCCAGAGATGCTTATTTCAGACTCCAGAGTCTGATACTATGAGAGAATATATTGCTGTTGTTTTAGCCACCAAGTTTACGGTAATTTTTTACAACAAATTTACTGCTATTCATAGGTATCCAACTAATACCTTTATTTAGAGTTCTAGTTGATATGCACATTTTAGACTGTGGATGACTTTGTGAAGGAGAAAGGGATCTTATAGCTTTGCTTGATTATAATGATAATAAAGACCTAGCCAATCTACTGCTTTTCCCAGCTCTCAACTACAGTAACCTCTGGAAATGGTTCTAAGGGCACATGGTCTTTCTTCAGTATCTGGTAACTCCTATTGGGTAAGTTACCTGTCTGAAAGGAAATGTGAAGGTGAACTTAGAACCTTTTGCAGTGACAACGTCAATTTCTCTATCAGTTAATACTAAAAGGGAAATAACAGAAAACATGAATCTCTCCTGGGACTTTGAAGCCCTTATTTATTTATGTGTCCCTTGAGGAGTGTGTGTGTGTGTGTGTATGTGTGTGTGTGTGTATGCTGGGGCACTGACTGGGAATGTTATACTCTTAAGAAGTCATAGACTCCTCTCCATGGGGATTGGCCTTTGGTAATATACTGGACAATCCTGGAGAACAATCAAATCTTGTAACTCAACAAATATTCATAAGTGCTTTCTTTGTTGTGTAACTTTCCCAAGTGAATGTAGAAAGACATGCAGGACTTTTACTGGTCATAAGGTTCGGTTGAAACTTTTGTCCAAATGAAAAGGTAAATAACAGCAAAATACATCCATATGAGAAAAGCTATAAGGCATGTGGCTGATTTCTTTCTTGAAATATTAACTTGAGTTTTGTTTTCTGTCTTTCTACTCTTCCACCTGTTACAGAGAACTGGGCTGTTCCCACTCCTCGCATGCAGAGCCGATAGCATTCTTGCCATTTGCAAAAATCTAAGTTTACTTCGTACGTTATTGTTATGAACTGAATATTTGTGCCTGCCCAAATGTTAAATCCATAACCCCCAATGTGGTAATATTTAGAAGTGGACCCTTTAGGAGATAATTAGGTTCAGATGAGGCCATGAGAGTGCAGTGCTATCTTAGTCCACTTGTGTTGCTATAAAGGAACACCTGAGGCTGGGCAAGTTATAAAGAAAAGAGATTTATTTCACTTGGCCCGAGGCTGCATTCGCTCTTTGGTGCAAGGTGAAGGGTAGCAGCATGTGCAGAGATCATGTGGCAAGAGAGGAAGACAGAGAGAGAGAGATGGGAGATGCCAGGCTCTTTTTAACAAGCAGGTCTCTTAGAGACTAACAGAGCAAGAATTCACTTATTACCTCAAAGATAGCACCAAGCCATTCATGAGGGGTCCATTCTTGTGAGCCAGACACTTCCCATAGGCGCCCCCAACACCGGGGAATCACATTTCTTTCTTTTTTTTATTTCTTTTTTCTTTCTTTTATTATCTTTATTATTAAATCATAGCTGTGTACAATAGTGCAATCAAGGGGTACAATGTGCTGGTTTCATATACAATCTGAACTATTTTCATCAAACTGATTAACATAGCTTTCCTGGCATTTTCTCAGTTATTATATGAAGACATTTATATTCTGCATTTAGTAAGCAGGCCCTGGTTGGGTTCGGACCCATAAGCCCTAGGGCATGTGGCCAGCGCCCTAACCACTGAATGGGCACCCCCATATCCAACCATTTTTAGAGTAATGATGAAGTGCCAGAATGTCCAGCAAATCCCCTTCTAGATATATTCCCCAGCATCCTTTCTTAACTGAGATTACTATGAGAAGGCCAGACACAGAAAGTTATCTGAGTGACTACTTTCCCAATTCCTAAGAGGAACATAGCTACTTCCATGCTCGATGCAAAGGAGAAAAATAATTCACTAATACTGTGGGTGTCTTAGGGTCCTAGGTCTCAACAGACACCAGTTAGGGAGCTTCCTCATGAATGTGCAAACATTAACACAAGGACCTTTAATGCAGCATTGTTCATTAAAACCAGAAAATGAAAATGACCTAGATATTCATCAAAAGTTTATGGTTGTTCTCCAGGAAAATAGGCTCTGACTCTGTTACAGCCAAGCGTGCATTGTAGGATTTCTGTGTGAGTGGTTACACAGTCTTCTTGAATGTGATGTACTGTAAATACCTGTGGCTCTGGCCTATCACCTAGTTTTGACCTCCTGCTTTGTTTTCACCTCTCCCTGACACAAACAGAGCTCAGTTAGGGGTTTGAGAAGGATTATGGGTCAGAGAGGCCAGGACTTTGTATAAGACATCTAAGCCTGAAGACCTTTCTGAATGTTTTGTGCATTTTAAGCATCTGCCCCCCCAAACCCAGGCTGATGGCAAAACTAAAGCCCGGACCTTGGATTAAATGGGCAGGTGATATAGTGAAGATCTAAATGGCAGAGGAGTCTGAACTATCAGAGCTATGACTTTAAGTGAGAGAGGAAACCCATGGTGGTACCAGACCCTGAGGCCAGGTACAAGAAGACCTTGTGACTGAAAGATCAGATCACCAATATGAGGGTGGGAATGGTGGTCAGAGCACAGGAGCTGCTTTCCTGCTACGTGAACTGGCTCACAGGAGAAGGCAGGGATGAGGCTACAGAAAGCAGAGGAAAGTGAGGATGGGCTTCCTGCAGGACACGGGGTCAGGTTTCACTTACCTCTGAATCCATAATTCTTTAATGATACCCTGAGTCAACAAGAATATTTGAGAATCTCCTGGGTATTGTCACTGGACTCGGGTCTATGAACATAAAAATAAGTCACAGATCCTATCTTAGGAGTTGACATACCAGGGATAAAGAAAGGCTTGTAAAGAAGGGAAGACAATGTTCCGTGAGACATAGGATCATGAAACAAGACTCTACCTTGATCTGAGATGGGATGATAGGGCTGACTAGCAGTTTGGGAAAGGCCATACAAAAGCATGTGTGACATTTAAAGTGCATCGTGAATGGCCCTGATTTGTTCAGTAGACAATGAGTAGAAGTACAGAGGCCTGATGGAGAATGTTTTAGTAACTTGGAATTCACATTATATGTCCAGAGACTTTGCTACTGGACAGGGACAGGCATGGAGTAACCAGAGAGGTGGAGTTGGGGGTGAGTTCTTGGCCAGGCCAGGAAGGACCTTGTAGGAGTTTGGAATTTGTCTAATGGCAATGGGGAGCCACTGAATGACCAAAAACAAAGGAAAGACATAATCATGTTTGAATTTTAGGAATATCACCCTGGGCCAGGTGCAATGGCTCACATGTGTAATCCCAGCACTTTAGGAGGCTTACGTGAGAGAATTGCTTGAGGACAGGAGTTCAAGACCAGCCTGAGCAACACAGAGAGAACCCATCTGTACAAAAAATGCAAAAATTAGTTAGCCGTGGTAGCACCCACTTGTAGTCCCAGCCACTCAGGAGGCTGAGGAGGCTTTATCACTTGAGCCCAGAAGTTTGAGGTCACACTGAGCTGTATTTGTGCCACTGCACCCTAGCCCAGGTGATAGATAGCCCGGGAGAGGAGGGGAGAGGAAGGGAAGGAAGAGAAGAAAAGAGAAAAAGAAAAGAAAAGAGAAATATCGCTCTGAATGCCTATTGTGTAGAATGTGAACTCTGTTTCCAACTCTCCACTTTGGAACCAGATTGGTCCCACCTTACTATTCAAATTTATTTTTTTCTCTTCCCCAGCACACACCCTCCACTGAGGTCTGTTGATACCTGCATTGCTAATAGTTTCAAGGTCATTCCAGTTTCTCAGCCTACACTCATGTGAATTCATCAACCCCTAATTACAGTGTTTTTCAACCTTTTTACCTTATGGCACACTTGAATCTATAGTTAAACAGTTAAATTTTATTGATCATGAAAAAGAGGGAAAAAAATAAATACTTTGGTTTGAACGTCTTTCAAAAATAATTTAATTATTTATCTTTAAAAACTTTCACGACACACCTAAGATTCTCTGATGGCACACCAGTGTGCCATGGCATACTATTTGAAAATCGCTGCCTAATTGTCTCTAGACTGTAATAAGAGCACAGGCTCTGGAGTCAGACTGCATAGATTTGAATACTGTCTGCATCCTGTCCTAGTTGTCCTTAACCTTTCTGTATCTCAAGTTCTTCATCTAAAGTTGGAATAGTAATAGTGGTTATGTCATAGACCTCCTGCAGGAATTAAAAGAGTTTAATGTGTAAAAGGCCTAGAATAGGATCTGGCACACAGCCCTCAGCAAAAGCTAGCTATTTTTTTCTTTATATATCCTAATTCCTATTTGACAAGACCCAGTTAAGATCCCAGGTCCTCTTTGAAAACTTGCTAGACTTCCTCTAGCTCTTACGGCTTTTCATTCTATAATTTTTGAATATGTAAAACACCATGTAACTATTTGTATTATGATACTGTCTTTTTAGTTCTCTGTTTGCTTAGTTTGAATTTGGTTTCCCAACTCAACAGTAAGTACTTTAAAAATAAAGACTATTATTATTTAAAAATAAAGACTATTTCCTCAGTCTGGACCAAAGCTACACATGTCCATAATATTGATTAAAATTGTTCTTCTTCAGGAAAACCATAACTGTAACTGGAATGTGTTTCAAGTTTACTCATTACCTGTAGGGCCATGTCTTTCAGAATTGTTCATTACTAAGTAAATGCTCCTCATTAAAAACAAAACGTTATACTTCATGAAGCTTTGACTTAATATGCTAATTCTTATTAATGATTCTCTCTCTTTTTTTAAGATGGGATGTCTTGGGAGCCGTCATTGGTACAGAATGTGGAACAATAGAATCTGGTTTATCAATGGTCTTCCTCAAAGATGGAGAGAGGAAATTGTGCACTCCGTACATGGACACCACCGGTTACGGGAACCTGAGGTTTTACTTTGTTATGGGTAGGTACATTTTGAACAAGCTTTTTTCTGCTCTGACCCTGGAGCAGATCCCAGGCCAACACCTATTCCTGAGGAAGTAAGACCGTTTGTTGTTTATTATGTAAAATGAAAAGTAATGAAATGTGAGCTGTACAGACAGAGCAAAAAACCTATGGCGCTCATCTCTGCTTCAGACCAGCCCTGCTGGAACCATCCTGTGGAGAGTCAGTCCTGGAGTGCCGTGGCAAGGCCTGAATACCTCCCTCCACCCTCTCCCTCCATGATTATGTCTGAAAGGAGAGTAGGAGAGAAGCTAAAAACAGAGCAGCTTCTCTGTCCACAGTTTCTCCCTTCCCCTCAAAAAGCAGTCATTCAGATGAGTCATTTGTTTTCACGGGTAGCTCATCATTGCCCAACTGTTGTTGTGGGAAGCTGAGAAAGAAACAGGTTAATACTTTGATAGTACTCTCTATTTGCTAATGTTTGCAAACACATTAAGAAAAAAAGTATTCATAGACATTTCTCTTCAAAATATTATAGAGAAAATACATAAGGTTGGAAAAATACCCAAACAGGAATTATGGGATTGAAATTTACCCTTGTAGTCAAGAGCCACCATCACACATTCCTTCACTGAGGTCATTCCAAAAGTGTGAGTAGGCGTCACATGCTGTCTTTGTCGAGTTACTGGAAAAGCACAGGCAACATCTGGAAGTGAAGCAGGAAGTAAACATTGTCTACCTTTGAACTTACTAGCAGAGATGTCAGTTCATCAGAACAGACAGATCTCACTCTGGGCATCAGCACTGGCTGTTTATTTCTTCCACGTTCCTCTCTTCGCCTTTCTGACAACCGTACAGCTCAGGATTGCAAGATAAACCTGATGGTATCGGGCTGTCCAGCATATTACCTATGTGAGGCTAATGCATTTTCCATCATGATCTGTTTGACAACATAGAATTGTGGATATAAAATAAAACAATCTCACATTTAAGGGTATCCTCACCTTCACGCTGAAACAGTTTGCATATTTAAAGGCCCAGAGCTCATTTCCTTTAAATAAGTAGAATTCAGACTGGCTCTCATGTTATTAAAAAATGATTCCTGGAAAACCTTAAGTCAAAGAAAAGTTGCCATACTTATAACTTTGACTTAAAATATACAAAAGCAAAATTATGTAACCAAACCTGTGTACCCCTGTAATGTTCTGAAATTTAAAAAATCCTTTAGCAGTAGTTTAATTTCTCCCCTTTTTACCATTTTTGATATAATGTTTTTGAATTTTTTATTTTTTTCTAGTAAATTAATCATGTTCAGTGCATTTATATGTGATTGGCTCATCATGACATAAGTTTATGTAATTGTGTTTATATAAGAGATTGAGTCATCTTTAATTAGAACAAAGATTATTAAAGAATTAAAATAGAATTGACTATAATGGAAAAATTAATTTGAATTAGCATACAGAAGCACATTATCTAAATAAACCATCTTTCATTCAACTTTAAAATGTAAGGAATGCCTATTGAATCTAAAGCCGTGAGCTAGGATTTATGGAGAATACAGTTGGGAAAAATAATGGTACCAAAATCATGGAGCTGCTGCTTGTACAAGTTAATACATGCAAAGCACTTAACATAGTGCCAAATAAAAACCTGTATCTAAACTCAATATATCTCTGTTGTTATGGGTATAAAATCTACTTAAAGTCCCTTCCCATGAGCAGCATCTAACTATAAGAGAGAATGCAATATGTTATGATGAAAGGAAAATGCTATGAAAGTGTGGAGGAGGCTGTGAGTAATTGCAGTGGAGGGATTAGAGTAAAGCTTCATGAAGGAGATGGCATTTGAACCTGGTCCGGAAGGTTGGGCAGGTTTTATCCTTAAGAGAAGAAGAGAATTCCAAACTAAGCTATTTTGAAAAAAGGCACAAGAATAAAGGTGTGTGCTATGTTTGTAGCTGGGTGATTTTCCTAGTACAGATAGATGAATGGAAACAGGAGAGATGAAACTAGAAAAGCAGGTAGGAGACAGAGTGGTGATTTTCTTTAATTCCCTATTAAGGAGTTTGGATGTTCTTCCTGTAGGTAGTGTGGAGCCATCAGAGAATTCCTGTTAGTTCATTCTGTAATACATTATCACCTGTGTTATAGAAAGGTCATCCCAGCAGGAATGTAAAGGAAAAACTGAAACAATCAAAAATTAGAGGATAAAGACTACTTAGGATAGGGTTGCTAGATTTAGCAAAAAAAAAAAAAAGACAAAATGAGAAAATACAAAAAGAAAAAAAATAAAGCCTAGTAAAATTTGAATTTCAGATAAAGAACAAATATTTTCTTGTATAAATATTCTTTATTTGGAGGAAGAGAGCATAAATATTCTTCATGCAATGTATTTTATCTGGCAACACTAACTTTGGAGGCTGTTGCACCAGTGCAGGCCCCAGACGTCTCAGGGTATATTGGTAATGTGTGGAGAGAACAGAGAGAAGATGAAGAGAGAACCCCATCTGAAGTTGGCACCCAGTTAACTAGGCTGTGGGGGTTATGAGGACAAGATTTCTCTCCTGGGTGGCTGAAAGAATGGTGCCATTTCCTAAAAGAGGAAAATTTTTTTTAAAAGGAGCAAGGGTGGAGTAGAAGGTTTTAATACTGGGTATGTTAAGACCAAGGTTTCTGTAATGGCATGTGAAGGCTGAAATTCTATTCAGGGTTTGAGTCAGATTTGAAAGTCTTCTGCACACACAGCCTTGAAAATGCTGTGGTCTCTCGAGCAGAAGGAAGCATCAGACCTGAGAAATTCTTAGGGAGAAGCTTCATCTAAGTGTAGGTAGAGGGAGAGGAGTAGACAGAGAACCCTGAGAAAGGCATAAAGAGAGGTGGAAGGAAGGTGTGACCCAGAGAGGAGAAACGAAGAGCGCGGCTCAGGGTGAGAAGACAGGGAGGTGGTCAGCACCACTGGGAATGTGAAGGGAGAGAGGTCCACCAGGACAGGGCAGAGAGGCCGCCAGAGACTGTGGAGAGAGGATTCCCGAAGGTGTGACGCCAGGAAAGCCAAAGTACACGGACTTACAAGTAGTAACAATTACATCTCTGCAAGAAGACTGCTCCTTCAGAAATTTTATAGTAGAGAAAAGCAAAGAGATGGAGTCTGTATCTTGAGGGAACAACAGCAGCCAGAGAAGGTGTTTTTAGGATGAGGCAATGTAGGGTAGAGTAGGGGTAGGATAGGGTAGGGCAGGGTAGGGTGTGTACACTTATCCACAGTGTAGGATACGTTAGCACACGCAGAACAGGACGGGAGGAATAGGATAAGAGGGGCTCCCTAGGATAGCATGACTGGGAGAGGGTGGAGAGGATGGGAAGGGTAAGACAGGACCAGACCTGTTGGAGACCAGCCCCAAACTACACTGTGAGTTCTTCCCCACTGACTGGCAGGATGAAAGGGTGAGGGAAATAAAGAGTGAAGACACAAGGAGAAAGTTTTTTAAGAAGCTGGCAGAGGACTGTCCACCTCAAGCATGAGGACTGGCAGAAACCCCTAGCTCTGGGCTAGCTCCATTTTTATTACACACATCACTGTTTTAATCATCATCTAATGGGGGAAGGCTAAACTCTTATGTCATGGTTCTTGCTGGGCTTACATTTTCTTACCAAACTATTTGTTTAACTAACTACCTTAATTAGACTGATTTACCTCTTACTATTATTACTCTAATTTATGATCTTAACACAAACAGAGCATGGGACAGAAAACACATTCCAGGAGCAGGACGTCAAAGCAGACTCCAATCAGACCATGCACACAAATCTCAGGAGTGGCAATTAGGCCCCTGGGAAGCCTTGTGTGCAAATGAGCTGGCCAGTACTGAGATGACAGAAGAAAGGAGATATTTTCCTCTTTATCTTCCTGAGAGACTTTTTCTCTCTTAAGAAGGTTAAGGCACCCACCCCGTCTACAGTGAGTTCAGCATTCCCTCGCTAACTCCCCCAAAGCACTAACTCCCTGAGAGGGCAGCCGCACCCACAGCAAGCCTTGACTCTCAGTGCTCAGTGACCTCTGAGCTGAATCTCGCTGGAGGACAGGTGAAGTTCCAGCAAAACAGTTTGCTTGAAAATACCAGGTTTCAGGCTATCGCTTTGCAACAGACTGTGGGTTTCTCTGATCCCCTTCTCTCCTGTCTCTGTTCCCTTTTGCCCATCATCTGCAATCATTTTCTTAATTCAATTTCTAATCTACTTATAATAAACAATTGAAAATCGATTTTAAGTTTATTAAATCATTTCTAGCAATGCAAACACATCAGGATATGACTCTTCCCTGAAGTACCCACATGTCCACCTGCAGGACCTATGGAAAAGACCTTAAAACGTTGTTAGTTGGTGAGGAAGAAAGTAACCTGGAAAGAGATTTAAGATGAAACAGTTTACAAATAGCCCCTCATTAAATATGGTACCTTAGAAAAATCAGACTGATTATAAACTAGATCACACTTGCTCCCTCTCAGGCAATGATACGTTTTGTCCTTGGTTCATATCAATATGCTGTGACGACATTTCTGGAAAACTTGCTCAACTTCCAGAGTTTGGTTCAGAGTCTCTCTTCTTTATTCAGATATTCATTTATCCAATATACATTCATTGAGGGCCAGCATCCAGCACTGTTCTTAGAGCCAGGATGCAGTGAATAATTCTGAAATAACCTGACATCCTTCACTTGTGTGCTTCTTTATTATTCCTCCGACAAACATTTATTGGGCATCTGCTGTGTGCCCAGGTCTTTTAGCTCACACTGTGCCTTTTTTCTCTGAATTTTAACTGCAATTGTGGCAGCACAACCATTTATTGCTAATTACCATTCTTTCATATAGATATTAGTCTTGTTTTCCTCACCCAATTACAAACTTTTGAGGTTAGAGCTTATTTTTCTTTCTAGCCCAATGCCCAAAATAATAAATCTTCAACAAAACCAGTTTCCTGATATTTAAAAGCTACTTAAAACTTGTTTAAAGTATTTTAGAATTGGCAATGCCCTAATTTTTACTGAAATCATTCTGTACCTTCGCTGCTGTTCAAGATGCCCACGAATCATGATTATCCACAGGCATCAAAGACTGTGAAGTTGAAGAAGAATCTATATCTTCCTGTAGGAGCTGCTGTCACTGAAACTTCACAGAACTGATAAATTGCCCCCAGAGGGACCTTTCTGATAAAGTCTGTCATCATTTTAAAGTCTAGGCTCCTTGAGGACTTTCTTCTTCTGCCCTTTTGGGCTGGGTGATGTTCCCATGTGCGTTTCAGTTGTCTGGGAAGGGCAGACACAGTTCATGAGCTGTTCTCAAGGGAGCAGGAGAGGAGCTACCGGGAGCAAATTAATGAAATTAGAGGGAGCTGACAGTTCAATTCCTGTGTCGTTAGGCGTGGTGCACTAAAACTTTAACACTGCCTGTGATTCTTTCACCGTTTTTGTTCTTTTTTGGTAAGTCTTTAATATGTGCTCAATGTGTAATGAAAACGTTGCATTTTCAAAAAGATAATTTAGTTTTCACGTTGATCTTTTCCCTACAGAGCATCGTTTAGAATGTATTTATCAGTACCCTGAAGTATGTCCTATAATCCTAAAAAGTATAAATGACATTTTTATTTGCAGGTCATTGCCCCTAGATAATAAATATCTATGAGGATAAAATGTACATTATGGCCATATCTGGCTTCTCTATTCCCAGTTCAAATTACTTAATCCAGTAAACATTTGTTATATCCCAGGCATATGTAACATCCCAGATTGTTGCATTTGGGAAGATGAAATGGAAATGCCATATCAATGAGACAGCTAGCCAGGCAGGATTGGGCTCATAGATGACCTTAATGGGGTCATTATAGTCAGCTGTGCAGGTGTCAGGTTTATAGATGGAGAAAAATAGTCTTCTTAATGACCCCAGATCTGGGATCTTGGGAACTGGCTCATGCTCTCAGCTCAGAGGAGGCTTATGGACAAAGCAAAATTCTTACCAGTAGGCTATGGAAATGTTATTGCTAAGCACAAAAGAATATTCAGTGTTTATGGATCAGAACCAATATACTTATCACCCAGTAATTTTAATGGCAGGCATTTTAATCACTGCCACCATAGAGTACCAGCAACAGCAATAGCCTGTAGATAAACATTAACATATCCAAAGGTTGATGTAAGAAGTAAAGGAATTTTTTTAGGAAGATACTAATCAAAGGAAAAAGTTAAAATTATAAATTTGGGGACTTTGAGATATATTTACCATGCAATACATGTACATGCTCACACTCCTGCTGTGAGGGGTTCTGCTTCCTCACTACTGAACACATCTTACAGTGAATCCCCAGGTTGGCCTTGCTCACTAAGAACCGTGCTATTCCTGTCCAGGCTGTGAACATCCTATGGAAGTCTTGCTCTTTGATATCCTTCTTTCTTGTCTAATATTCCTTATATAATAGGACAGTTCCACAAACTGTCTTACCCTGATTACGTTCTACCCTTCTTAATTAACATCTAATATCACTCACTCATCTCTCCCCAAGATCAGACCCAATTGCTTAGTCTGTGTTTGAGCCAGACCTTTACAAACAAGTGACATTTTCTTGGTTTATTTAATTTCAGGTGGTAAGTCTCAGCAATTATTTGCTGATTTTACTAGATTAACTCCCAGAGGGTAACCATATTCTACAGATTTGAGATTGTCTTACCGTCACCATAGATTATTAGCAACAGTACTTCCCAGAGATAAAAATTAGCATTGATGGTGGTTGATGTGAAAACCGAAGGAATTTTTTAGAAAAAATAATAATAATGAAAAGTTAATGTTATAAATCTTGAAATTTAAGGATAGGTTATTTGCCATGCTATCCAGGCACACATCACACACCTGCTGTGATGGTTGGTGCTGTTATTAAGGATAGTGGTAAATAGGGAGAAGCTTCAAGTTAAACGTGTTATCCTTTGAAATTCAGGTTACACAATTGGTAAAAACCAGCAATAGCAAAAAATACTGATGCAATGCAGTTGTGGTAAGAATAGAGTGTCAAAGATTAAAAGAAATAACTTCTACTCCTGGCTCTTCCACTAGTTAGTTACCTGATATTTGGCTTCAGGTGCCTGCTCTTTTATTCATTTTCATCATCAGAATGATCTTAATTACCTTTCAGTTCTAATGATAAATTGTTTCATATGACTAAAGTAGAATGATACGTAATAAACTATCCTATGTACCTTCCAAAACTCAAATGAGGTACCAAATATAAAAATGAAAAGTGAACTGCATTTCAAATATAAATGCATGTGCTAAAACATTGAAGGTATCTAACAATTTGAATAATACCTCAGACGTCCTGGATGCAGTGGGTCTCTACACTTGTTTCAAATCTGTAATCAATAGGTTCTGAACTTTGGTCATAGAAACATTAACTATAAGGAAGTAATGGTTTCTTAAAAAGTAGAGTACATCTTTCTGATGTGGGATAAAACCCAGGTGTGCAGCTGCTGCTCAGAGCAGACTGTTATTTGAGTGATTTCATTAAGCAAACAGTTACTTTGGCCTTCACAAACATCAAGTCTTTGGTCTTTTTAGCATAGCCTATCAGGACTATGTACATTATTTCCCTGGGTCTGGTTACCTTGGGGTAGGCTTATTCTTAAGTGGCATCTGGTTACTTTAATTTTTTTTATTCTGAAATTTAACAATGCAACTGATGTTTGTGGATGCAAGTTGGCACTAACTTAAAATTTTCATTTTGTGTAGGAGGAATTTGTGACCCTGGAGATTCTCATGAAAATGATATCATCCTATACGCAAAGACCGAAGGAAGGAAAGACCACATTGCACTGGACACCCTTTCCTATTCCTCATACAAGGTACACATGCCAAATAGTCACCTCAGACCTCCCTCGATAAGCCAGGGTTAAAACCCCAAAGACCGCACCAGATGCAGGAGAAATCTCTGTTCTGGTAGCCTAGGAAGTCACAAGGTTTCTTAAAAAGTGACATTATAACATTTTTTTTTCTGATACAAATGAAAAGTGATGTTTTATCAGGAAGAAGGAATTAAACAATAAGGCAGATCCCAGTACTCTGACAGTTATTCTTGTCCCCAGGACGGTCCTAAAAATAGCTCTAATTATGCAGCCTCACAGACTTGCTGTTAGGCATAATGAATGTTGATCCAGGCATTGAGCTTTCCTAGGTGCAGGACATTGTAAAAGTACAGATTATTATTACCTTTGCTTTTTTGCTTGCTAATTAGAGCTACTGCAGGTGACCTTTTTCCTTTGGCCTTTGGACCTAAGACAGGTATCGCCTCTGATTATTTGTTCATGTCTTCAAAATCACGTGAGATGCTGTCATAGGTGTAGAATTGGTTTTTATAATGGTAGATTTATTTGTGCTACAACCACACCCAAACACTCATTATTAGTTAGCTTTCTCTCCACACTGATGGAGGTACGTTTAAGAGTTAAACACAGCCAACATTTAGCATCTGAGGGACCTCAGGGATTAAGTTAGGAAGAGGAGATAAAAATCAAGATTAGAATGGAAAACAAGCAAAATAAGTATCTAGTGCACTCCACATGCAGGGGTAACCCAGGTTACGCCATTGGGGATTTCATAAAGGACCAGTTTTCCAGCAGTGGTGAGTTCGGATTATAACCTACTCTGGTCTTCTGCAGGCCTCAGTCAAATCAGTTATGTAAATTGTGAAGTATTAACTCATTGGCTCTTGCATTCAGGCTTACAGTCCTATTTTCAGAACACTACTTTGGAAGACTGTTAGTATTACACAGATCTACATTAAAAAGAGGACTGATGATAAATATGAATTTCAAGTTGCCTTGTCTTTTGCTAAGTTAGATAAAATGGGTATACACGCTTTGAAAATTTTAAAAGACCTTTATACCAGTTCGCGTGCATGCAGAGAGAGGCTGATCAGTCACACACAGAGCCCCACCTCCCTGCACAGGAAGACTTCCAAGTCACTAAAACAGAGTCCTCGAGCATAGTATCTTTGTTCTGAAACAACAAATGGAAACTTTAAGGACACTGCCTGGTGCTTAATAAAGGCCAGGTATATACGTAGGGTCACTAGGTAGAATGTAGAAGAATTTACATGGACTACCAAAAAAGGATTATGAGTGATTTTGGTTTCCTTTGTCTGGAAGGTTCCATCTTTGGTTTCTGTGGTCATCAATCCTGAACTTCAGACTCCTGCTACCAAATTTTGTCTCAGGCAAAAGAACCACCAAGGACGTAATAGGAATGTCTGGGCTGTGGACTTTTTTCATGTCTTACCTGTTCTCCCTTCTACAATGTCTCACATGATACAGTTTTCCATCAATCTGGGTTGTGGAACTCATCAACCTGGGAACAGGTAGGAAGCCCTATTTCGCGACAGTGCTGAACTTATTAAAAGAGAGCTCATGGGCTTGGCTGTTAAATCCGAGGCAGTTTCTCAGTACAGTATTACCTGGTTTTTAAATAAAATATTCATTAATAAAATACACAGTTTTCCCAAAAGTTCTTTGATTAATATGTGGGATATGACTGGATAGATTATAAAGAGAAATGGTTTCATCCTAAGAGCTGGGGCTTAGGTATCAGAGGTGTTTGCACGTGCTGTGAGCAGCCATCCATTACAACAGATTGCTGAGGCAGGAAAAAAAAAACAAATAACTGAGAAAAAGCTTGACCTCATGTTGGCTAGTGACCCCCTAATAATAAGCACAGAAATCAATTAGCACTTTAAGAGCTACGATCTCGGTTTCACTGGGTTTCACTTGCAGAAGTGTTGCTCAGATCCTTTCTAAGAATTCTGTCTCTGTCGGTCTCACATTCACAGGATGAAGTGACAGTGTGAGACATGGTAATTGCCTTTCCATCTATCAAACTCAGGAGCACAGCTCAAGTTACCATTTGTTGTCTTTAAAACATTGTTTTTGTAGCAGCAATTTAACTGATTGCCCTTTGAAAGCCAGCCAGACTACAGTGAGGGATAAAATGATCCTTTAGGAAACAGCAGCTTTAAAAAATTTGACATTGGTTCTACAGATGTTTAATGAACTTGGCCAGAGATCCCAACTTCATTTTACTTGTTATCTCTGCCCGTTTTTTTGTTGTGCTTGCTCCGGTGTTATTAGCGTCAGCTTGGAGTTTTCTACCAACCACGGGCGTTCCTGGTCCCTCCTCCACACTGAATGCTTACCTGAGATTTGTGCTGGACCCCACCTCCCCCACAGCACTATCTACTCCTCTGAAAACTACAGTGGGTGAGTAAATGCTCTCTGAGACACTACACTTGAATCCCTGCTGCAGGATGACAGTGAATGTGTAATCCTAAGGCCAGCATTTGAGGCATAATAAGTAGGAAACCTAACTTTTCTTTAAAAGTGATCTTATAAAAAAACAAAAAACGATGCCTTTGGTAAATCTTTTTTTTTTTTCATTTTTAAATACATGTATTTTATTATTCTTCATTACATTATTCCCCCACCCCCACCCCTCAGTGGTAAGACAGAATTGATTTACAGAAAAGAATACAGAAAACACTAAAGCTCCTGGTAGAGGGAGAGGATTCAAGTGGGGAGAGAGAAGCTCTCTTCGTTCCTCTCCCGGTCTTTCCCCATCTCCTCCTTTAGGCCTGTAGCCTCAGGGTATATATAGGTGTATGGGTTCCTTGGCCAGGAAACGAATGAATACAGTCCCTTCCACCAGGGGCAAGGTGAATGAGTGTATCAATGAATGGATACAGTCCACTCATGGAATTGAGGCCTAGGAAATTCACAAGAAATTGACCTAGGCATAGGAAATGGGGCTTCTACATTTAGTTCTAAGTGTAAAGTGAAGGAGACACCAGCCTTTGGTAAATCTAATCCAAGATTATAATTTGTGAAGTCACTCATTGTTTATGTACTTTATTTATATTTAGGATTACATGAACTTAAATTCTACACAGTGGTCTTGGGGTTATTACCAAAAAAGACTTACTGGCAAAATGCTTACTTATAGGAAGATCCAGCAGAGCAGCAGAGGAGAGGGGAGTTTGGGAATTGGACCTGGATTCAAATTCCACTACTGTTTGTGTGATATTCACTCTCTCTGGCATTCTACTTCTTTCCACATAATTAAGATGAACAATACACTCCTCTGGGGCTACTATGAGAAACTAAAGAGGATTGTGTAATGTACTTGCCACTTTATGGAATAAGCACTATGTGAATAGTAAAAATATTTCCATAAATGTCAAAAATAAATAGGAGCAAAAAATAAAAAGTAATTGATACTAATTAGCATAGATGCCTACCCTAGGATAATATCTAAGGTCTGACTATTGAAGGAAGAGTTTCTTATGGTGTATATGCCACTCAGCCATAAAAAGGTCGAAGTCATATCTTTTGCAGCAACATGACTAGAACTGGAGACCATTATTTTATTTATTTACTTATTTTCCTTTGAGATTGTCTCACTTTTTTGCCCTCGGTAGAAGGCCATGATGTCCTAGCTCACAGCAACCTCAAACTCCAGGACTCAAGTGATTCTCCTGCCTCAGCCTCCCGAGTAGCTGAGACTACAGGCACCCACCACAATGCCCAGCTGTTTTTTAGAGATGAGGGGGGTCTCGCTCTTGCTCAGGCTGGTCTCGAACTCCTAAGCTCAGGCAGTCTGCCCACCTTGGCCTCCCAAAGTGCTGGGATTACAGGCATGAGCCACCACACCCAGCCTTGGAGATCATTATTTTAAGTGAGATAACTCAGAAACAGAATATCAAACATCGTGTGTTCTCACTTATAGGTGGAGGCTAAATAATAAGTACACTTAAAAAATGCAATAGTAGACATTGGAGACTCGGAAGGGTGTGAGAGTGGGAGGAGTGGAATAAGAAATTACTTAATGTCCCTTGATTGCACTAATGTATGCAGCTATGACTTAATAAAAAAAAAAAAAGAAATTACTTAATGTATTCTAATTGAATGCCCAGACTTCACCACAGCACAATATGTCCATGTCACATATCTGCATATGTACCCCGTAAAAATCTATATAAGTAATAAATTTGTAAGAAAACAAAAAGATGAAGTGAATTCTCTAAAAAGAGTATCTAACAACAAAATAATTATTGCTTTCTATTTTAAAAAAATCCATTACTTTAGCATGATACAGATTTTACAAGTTACATGTCTCTGTTTACAGCTTTAAATAAACTCCAGACCAAAAACCATGGCTCATGCTTGTAATCCTAGCACTCTGGGAGGCCAAGGTGGGTGGATTGCTTGAGCTCAGGAGTTCGAGCCTGAGTAAGAGGGAGAACCTGTCTCTACTAAATTTAGAAAACTAGCCAGGCACTGTGGCAGGTGCCTATAGTCTCAGCTACTTGGGAGGCTGAGGCAGGAGAATGGCTTGAGCCCAAGATTTTGAGATTGCTGTGAGCTATGATGCCATGGCACTTTACCCAGGGCACAGGGTGAGACTGTCTCAAAAACAAAACAAAACAAAACTCCACAGATTTTAGAGAGTTTATTGACAAACTTTTCTAAGCCCATAGAAACTAGAATATTAAAAGCATGTAAAATAGACTCAAAATATGTGAACATTGTTGTAAAGTTGGTTTTGTGCTAAATTTCTTGCAGGTGGAACCGAGTAACAATTCCCCTTCCTAACGCAGCACTAACCCGGAACACCAGGATTCGCTGGAGACAAGCAGGACCAATCCTTGGAAACATGTGGGCAATTGATAACGGTTGGTGTTTGTGACTGTCGTAATCACATGCCATTGATGCCGAGTCTTGCTGTGCTTTTGTTCATCAGCACAGACTTAATCACGTTTCTAAGTCACGGTCTTGCGATTCATTAAACGCCCTTTCTTCCTTGTCTCCTTTGCATTCTGTTAGAAGCCCAGGGCTGTGCAATCAGAAAAAAAAGCCAGTGTAGTCAGCAATATTAGATGCTAGAATATTTCAACATACATAATTTTAAAATGCATAAAACCCTGAAACTCAAATTCACAGTTGATGATAAGGGATATCCTAACATTTTCTTTGAATTTTTAATACAAAATTAACATAAATACTTATCATACAGCATGTATTAAAATAAGACCCATTCTTCTCTTATAACTACCACAACATCTGGAATGCTTGTCTTTTAGATGCAGACCCCACACAGAAGGAAACATCATCTCTAAAATACTAGTGAAACTTCTACCTCCTTCTCAAAAACCGGTATTAAAGAAAACTTAAGATATGCATGGAAAGTCTGTTATCTTTAAGTGAATTGTTGAAATTTTTCTATTAATTTAAAGCCATTATCACGATTTCGACAATAAGAGGAGCTGTTTTAAGCTATTGATTTGCATAATTGTAAATTTCTAATTTGTTATTGGCAGCTAACTCCATTTATTTGGTTTCTTAAGCTGTTGCCCTGGGTAGAGTGCTGTGGCGTCATAGCTCACAACAGCCTCCAACTTTTGGGCTTAAGTGATTCTCTTGCCTCAGCCTCCCACATAGCTGGGACTGCAGGTGCCCACCACAGCGCCCGGCTATTTTTTTGTTGCAGTTGTCATTGTTGTTTTAGCTGGCCTGGGCTGGGTTTAACCTGCCAGCCTCAGTGTATGTGGCTAGAGCCCTACCCACTGAGTTACAGGTGTTGCCCTGGTTTCTTATTTTAATTACAGATTCATAGGTTTCCTGTTTTCAGGGAAAAGTATAGGCCATAGGAAAGTATATAAATTTGACCAAAGGGTTATACTAGAAGGAAGTGAAAAAGGGAGAGAGAGAAGGACCAAAACGTCAGTATGTAAAAATAGCCACTGATCTGTAGTCAGTTGTTAAAACGGGAAAAATCTGCACCATTGTTTTATACTCATTTTCCATGTCTTCAAAACCATCTTTTTGTTATTTTTGAAAAAGTTAGACATTTAAACACAACTAATTAAATACACTCTTGAACTTTAACAATAACTTTAGGCAGGATAATTTGTCAGCAAACCAATATGAATTCTTTAAACAATCTGTAATCAAAGGAGACCAACAAAAGGCCCACCTCCGAAGACCACCTGTGTTATATGGACATAAACATAGCACATTTGCAAAAACATCTAAAGATGAGATGTTAAAATGGAGTTTCCCCATTGATGGAACAATGTACCTAATATTTTAATTACTGCACCTATTAATTAGTTCTGGAGAATAAGTATGTGTCTCTAGATGGTGAGATACAAGTGATTTTTTTCTTGTTGACATACTTTTTAAGGGTCATATAAAAAGCCTTTGTTGCTTTGATAATCATAAAAGTAGTTTAGAAAGAAATAGTGAAATAAAGTATATGAGAAAATTAAGAGTGCAGTGAGCACATATAAGCCTATGAAAAGAATATCTCAATTTCCTAAAGAGGATCATCACCATACAAGTTCACTATGTGTGCTCTGAGTTCCCACCCTTGTCCTGTGTAGACTGGAAAAGGTGGAGATGTGTGCAATGCAGGGCTTGGGGCAGAACCTCTCCCGTTCTATCACTATTTGTGAGGCTTTCACAAAACAGGACCCACACTTTGGCTTCTTTACGAGGGAAAAAAGAGGACACACACTCATTCCTTTCCAAGAAAAATGTGTGATAACTTGCCAGAAAACACCCCTGATATCTTTCCCATTTCACCATGGAATTCCAGAATCACATCAAGGGGGGAACGAAGCAGGAAAAGAAACAAAGTCGACGTCATGATTTTGTGAGTGAGGCTCTTCCTTTTTGTGAGTGAGGCAGAGTCAACTTCTGCCAGTGTGTGAGGAAGGAACTTTGAAAATTACCCTGAAAATCTTAGGTAAATGGAAAATCTAAAGCAAAGTATGTTTGTTGTTAGGTTTTTATTTTTCCAACTTGATTACATTATTAATAATAGTGAAGAAAGCTGATCTGTCCTTTTCCACACACTAAGGAAAAAAGAACCTATAAACTTAAACCATGCCTCTATCGTTAGCAAGGAGTGATAACAAAATTTATAAGTGCAGTTTTCTGATTGAGTTGGAACGTCTTCATTTAATGTTGACTTGTTTCATGATGGAGGCTTTTTGAACTACTATTACATGGATACATGATCAAGCAGCCTCCAGAATAACACTGCAGCCTACCAAAGCAGTAGGACCCAGCATGGTGGTGATGATTGTAGCCACATGGGGCCAGGCACCGTACTAAACATGAAATTATTTTAGTATTCTTCCTTCCAAGGAATATTACTATCCCACTTTAAAGAATAGGAACCCTGAGGCATAGACAAGATAAAACACTTATCTAAAGATTCGTAGGTGAAGCCAGAATATTTGAATTCAGGACTGACACCTAAAACCAATACCTTTAATTACGTCTTCCTAAACTAGCAGATTCCTTCACCAAGAGTTTTCTCCTTGACCTGTTTTTGCATTGCGTTTGAATTGGTGTTAATTGGCTCCAAGTATTAAGTGCAGGTAGGAACACAGGCCACAGGAAAGTTGACTTTAAAATAAAATCATGTAAATAGTTAGACATGATTACAAGACAGAGAAGAAATGATATTGGATTATAAATTTGTTTCTGCCCAAAATTGAATACGTGAGATTCTTACTAATGGTTGGCATCTTGAGTTTTTCGTTGGTTTTATACCACTCTTACACCATTTGATATGTTATTAATTGTGCTGGTTATCAAAAGATGTAAAGCCTTTAAATGTATTTGGAACCTGAGTATCTCAGAACCTTTCATTCAATGGAAGCATGAGCCTTTTTCTCAGCATTCCAAAGGTTAAAGTTTATATTTGTAATATCACATTATCAGTCAAGCCCAGTCTTGAGGAAAAAAAAAAAACCTATGTGATGAAGACTTTATGCTCAACAAGAGAGTCTTAACTCCTCATTTCCAGGAAAGGTAGATTAGTATTTAAAAATACTGGAACACAGTCATCTGCAGTGTCACAGATTTTCTCCACATACGAATAAAAATTTATAGCTATGACCTCTGAATTTTGTGACATATCACATTAATCCTTTGTAAACTCTTTATTTCTATCTAAAGAACATAAAGTTTGTAAAACATACAAGGGGCCAGCCCTAATAGTCTGTCTCAAATTGTCTTACTAGGAGGGACTCTACTAAGGAATCCAAATCCTATGGTCTTACCTTCTTTGGCATGAAACATTAAAATCTCGAAAGGTTTATTTGTGTAAGTTACAGTAGTTCCAACAGATTTGTAACTGGACAATTACCTTAACACACAGCTCTCCTGCATGGCCCAGACTCCTGCACACAACATACATAGAGGCAGGCAGTATTTCACGGTGTTGCTTCACAAAATTCTACTGGTGGTGTTCTTGGTTTTTAAAATTGTTACCATCATTTACATGATCTCTTTTTTCCTGCAGTTTATATTGGTCCCTCGTGTCTCAAATTCTGTTCTGGCAGAGGACAGTGCACTCGACATGGTTGCAAGTAAGCATTTTAAGATGATATTTATGCTCCCCCTTTCTGATGTGCACTTTATATGTTAAAGCCACAGTTCTTTTGTTTAAATATCCTTTTTAAGGATTTGAGGACTTACTAAGATTAAAAAATTGGATACTCTTAATGGAATTCAAATGTAATTTGAATATATTTTGTAAGTGAAAATTAATACATTTTATGTTAGGCTAAATTGTGAACAAAATTAGTATTCCTCGTGTAATTTGTGAACAAATTTGAATTCCTCATAGTTGGATGGCTGCCTTTTCCATATCTTGCTCTATTGTCCATGAGTCATAGTTTTATTTCTAGCATGTTTTATAAGTGGTTATAAAAATCAGTAATGACCTATAGACCCAATACGAAACGGAGCTGGACTGGGCCAAATTTAGCGGATTTGATAAGAAAATGTATCGTCTTTAAATATAACTTCGCAATCTTGCTTACTTTTGAAAATCATTTGAGTCTTCAAGATGATTGTATTTTATAGAATAATGAGGTTGAATATGAAATCTGAAATTATCCATCTAACAGTGTAATATCTAATCTCCACTGTTGAATTATCTTATGTTTATGCCAAAAATGGATATTCACAATCATTGTGTCATTCTCATACTAATATTTGATGACAAAATATCTTGGGAATTTCTGAAGCCATGGGTAATCTTTGTTATACAGATGTGTTAGTGCAGCTTTTACTGCTATAAAGGAATGACTGAGACTGGGTAATTTATAAAGAAAAGATGTTTCTTTGGCTCTTGGTTCTGTAGACCGTACAAAGACTGTGCACCCCCACCTGCTTCTGGTGAGCGTCTCAGGGAGCTTCAAAGTGGAAGGTGAAGGGGAGCAGGTGTGCTACATGGGGAGAGGGGAGATAGAGAGGGAGGAGAAGGCACCAGGCCCGTGTAAACAGCCAGCTCTTGAGTGAACCAGTAAAATTATCATGGGAAGAACACCAAGCCGCTCATGAGGGATCCACCCCATGACCCAACACCTCCCACCATCCCCCACATTCAACACTAGGGATCAGATTTCAACGTGAGCCCAAATCATATCAACAGATAAAGTTTTCAATAGCAGATCATCTAGTCAATAATGAGTAATTAGCTGATTAATGAATGATAATGAATGAGTATAGAACTCATAAAAGGGCTTTGAACCTGATCATTTAGAAATTACATGTATTACAGGTTTCACCTGTCCCTTCTAAACACATGTAATTTCTAAATGAGCAGGCTCAAAGCCCTTTTATGAGTTCTATACTCATTCATTAATTAGCTAATTACTCACCCCATGATTGCACTAATGTACACAGCTATGATTTATTAAAAAAAATTAAAAAAAAAAAGAAATTACATGTATGAGGCAAACCATTTGTTGGCACTGAAATTTAGAGCCGCAGGTTAACTTTTTAACTGCATTTCAGTGAATTTCATTAATAAGGAGAGTAATCTGCACAATGGAAATATTTTATAAAGTATATTATGAAAAGTTTCTATGTATATTTTAAAACCGAATATGCATCTCTGTGCTTTTTAATAAAAATACCAATTCCTGCCCACATACACTTACTCATTAGATCTATGAAATTTTGGCTGGTATTTTCCTTAAGTTATTATCTTCATCATAACCAGGCCATTCTCTTGTTTGACAAGTTTCAAATAAAATGAACAATGAGAAGGCCAGGCATTAGTTCCTGAAGTCTTCCTGGAAGTTTTGAAAACAATTTATCTAATATGACAAATGCTTTTATGAAAGAAAATATAAGGTGGTATTTCTGAAAGACCTATCTATGATTGTAGTAGTCATGTTTCACACTTCATTTTATGTGTACAGTATTGTTCCCAAACCCAAAAGTGTCCAGCCTTGGTCCTGTCACTTACAGGAGAGAAAGCTAGTTATTGAGGATTGCCAAGGAAGAAAGAAACTTTAATGTGAAACCCATCTGTGTGTCAGGAGAACAGGAGAAACAGTATCAAATCTGTCTCCCCGACCAACCAGGCAAGGGGCTTGGGCTTTTATAGTGGGCTGTGGAAGGCAGGTCAGGTCGCTACAGGGTTTGAAATCACAGGGTCTTCAGGTGATCTGATTCACAAGTCAGCCATGTGATGGGTGGTGAGTCCTGTGGAGAGACTAGTTTTGTTTTTAGGCTTGACTGGTAAAGTCTGAAGGAACAAAAAGTAGGGGGTAATTTTGGAAGGCCAGTTACAATATTCTTCTTAGCAGTAAAGGTTATTAAGGCAACTATCTGTGCTGCCTACAGCGGATGTGAACAGAAATCACAGTGGTAATTTTATACTTTTGGACATTGTTCTCAGTTCTCACTTAAAACCGTACATTATCCTGAATACTCATAGCCTTTTCCTCCTTAGGTTTTACAGGATATTTTCACCACTTGGGATTTTAGGTTTTTCCTCTGTGTCTGATGGTGTTTTAGGAAATAGTCCTTGGATTTGTTCAAGCTGGGCTAAAAGTTTGATGACTACCTCCTTTTCCAGCAACATGCGCCTTGTTGAGTTTGAGCAAAATTGCATAGAAAAGAAATTTATATCCAGTACTACTTACTTCCTCTGAACAGATCCTTGAAGTTAGGACCTCTGCAGCTTTGTGTTTCTCTGTCCACTTTGTTGTCCTCATTATTACCACTATTTGCTACCAGGATCCCACCCTCTCAGGCTCCCTAACACTTCCTTGCCTGTGTACAGACCCAGGCCTGAGTCTCTAAATTGATAAGCCCCACCTTGTTAGAGACGGCAAGGAGGAGAGAGTGCATCTGGACCCTTCCTTCACAAGGGTCGTTTGTGTGTTTTAACAATGGGCTCTTTTTGCCAGAAATAACAGGACAACTATGATGCTATATTTAAGGGTATAGGAATAAATAGGTATAGGGCATATATGTATGTAATACATAGGAAAGGGTCATGTTTGGAGTCAAGAGAGCCTAAGGTCATTCCTGAACTCACCAGCGTGTGCTACCCTACTGTTTGCTGGAAAACAATGGCGACAAAGGTTTTGTTGTTGTTGTTTCTTCTTTAAAAATATGAGAAAACTTATTATTAGATTTTATCCCAATTGCATAACCTTTGATTAAAAATCAACTTTCAAAACCACTAAATGGAAACTGACTTAAATGTGAGTCATCACTGAGTGATCACCACTTTCTCCCAATCACTGATCCTAAGAAGATGTCTTTAAGACACACAAAAATGCATTTGCCCTGAAATTCACCCTGGCATAGGTGTCTTGTTTGGAAACACTAGTTCCAATTTGTGGCCCTGGTGAACCTCATTTGTTTTCCTGACTTCAAGGTATGTTCAATGTAGCTGATCCTTTTATCCCACTTGGCTATTTTGTCTAAGAAGTCCATGAGACAACATGTGAAAGAAAGTAACAGTTTGAGGCTCATTTACTTATTCAGAGTTGGTTTTCCTTCCCTGATGGTGTTTAAGATGCCAAGAAAACCCTCAAACTTCATGTCGTAGCAGTTCTTAGCATTGTAGTGTCCACCTTCTTTGATGGTATTAGAAAAACTATGGACCTTATCCTCCAGAAAATCCAATATATGTAAAATTTTGCATTTGATCTCAGCACATCATACTCTCCTTGGACCCTGAAAGGCCAGCATAGATCCTAGTTTTAGCAATACTGCTGAAGAAGCATCCTCTGAGCCATGCCATACACCACTTGCTTAGGCTTTGGCAAGTTTTGAATGCTTATGTGAGAATCTCTCACCCAGTGAGGCACTAATTTTATTTTATAATGGACAGCACTGTAAATGTAATGAGAAATAAATGCAGTCAAAACAAAGAATTTGAAACTGATTCCTGATGGGTAAACTCTTTAAAATAGAAGAAGTTTCAAATATTAATTCTTCTGTGATGACAATGCTTTTTCTCACTGATAGAAGACTCAGAGAGAGCCATATTCTAGTCCACTAACATAAATATATTACATTCTGACATGGGAGCAAACAGGTTGTTGGAGAGGGGTAGGTTTATTTTTCTCGAAGCACTACTAATGTGAAAGTCCACTGAGAGGCAACACAGATCTGCTAAGGACTTCTATGTAGGTCAAGGGTGTCACATTCCCTTTATAATGCCAACCTAAGTTTTAAATAAAGGTAGTTAATTTCCAATAGTTACCAAATATTTAAAATAATTCCAATCACAAATATAACACGTTTTTACCTTTGTTCTTAGAGAAAATTTATTGTAGATACTCTATTAGAAATATTTTATGTATGTTGTTTCTTCTATAGAGTTGATGAGCATCATTATAAATAAAACAATATACATATGGCATGCCTTTTAGAAAGATTTTAAGTTGGAAATATGCATGAACGTAGATGCATTTTAGATAAATGGCTGGCATTGGTCCAAGGTGAGCACTGAAATATTATTTTAATCATAAGATTTCTACAACATGCTGTGCAAAGATTGTGTACGTCTGGAATATTTGCTGTCAGTCGGCCTTTATCAAATCTTCAGATTCCATATTCTCCAAAGACTACTGAGCCTCATTTACCATTCAATCAAATCCTAGCCTTTGGATTTCCTCCTCCTCAAAGTATATTCAGGAATCTCTGAAAGGACCAACAGTTTAAGATTTAATTTTACCATATTATTTTCAGGTGTGATCCTGGATTCTCTGGGCCAGCTTGTGAGATGGCATCCCAAACATTCCCTATGTTTATTTCTGAAAGCTTTGGCAGTTCCAGGCTGTCCTCTTACCATAACTTTTACTCTATCCGTGGTGCTGAAGTCAGCTTCGGTTGCGGCGTCTTGGCCAGCGGTAAGGCGCTGGTTTTCAACAAAGATGGGCGGCGTCAGCTAATTACATCCTTCCTTGACAGCTCCCAGTCCAGGTGAGTGAAAGCAGGAGAGAATACACACAGAAGCCAGGAACTCATGTTGAATTTAAATATGTTTTCAATTTTTCTTTTTTCTTTTTTTTGGCACATACATCTTTTGGTTCTTAACTAGGATGGAAGGGAATTTACAGTTTATTTAGGATTAATTTGCCCTAGTTTCTAATAAATTAGAAGGCTCACTAATGACTGAGATATTAATAACTCAGTAGATTTTTTTAAAACATGAAGTGTTAGCATCAAAACTGTGTTCTTAAGGCAAGGGCTAGTTAATTATTTATGTAGTTTTATTTATTTGACAGCTTGCAGAGGCTGATTAGATTTACTCTATAACTTCCCTTCCCCCAGTACCTCATAAATAATGCAGTAAAGAAGTGATTGGCATTTTCAGTGTAGGTACACAAGTACATTGTACACACGTGTGCATCAACAGTTGTATTTTTATGGCTGTGTCTGTTTATAAAATATGTACATTGACCTTATCTTCTACACATATTCATGCACCTCATGTGAAAATAACTTACATTTTATGAAAGAGGAATGACTAGAAACATACAGTTTGGTGGTAGTTCATTTAAATTTGTTTGAAATTCTTTAAAGACCAAAATGAACATTATGGTTGACAGTGTCTACGCACATGGTCATTATGGATTATTTATGTCTAGGTTTCTCCAGTTCACGCTGAGGCTGGGAAGCAAATCTGTTCTGAGCACCTGCAAAGCCCCTGACCAGCCTGGTGAAGGAGTCTTACTGCATTATTCTTATGATAATGGGATAACTTGGAAACTCCTGGAGCACTATTCTTATCTCAACTATCACGAGCCCAGGTATGTTGGAAAGCACTAGGAAAAATGGTTGGAGTGACACCTCCTTCCTGGGGAAATCATAAGCCGAATGGTATAAGATCCCAGGTATTTTTCCAGGGAGACAGAGAGGGGACAAAGATTGATGTACTTGCAATGAAGAACTAGCAAGCCACGTTATGCTAGTCCGTTTATCTCACTGATAATTTGAAGAAATGTATTCTCACGTTTTGAAATGTGCATATAAGCAAAATATGTTGATCCTTAGTAAAGGAAAGAGAAAAAGTGTATGCTATTTTTCTTATTCAACTGTCAGGTAAACTTGCATAGGATTTTAGTATGGCCTGAAATTCTAAATGCTGTTAACAAATATTTCTTAGCAATATATTGAATACATTATAATAAATGTTATGATATAAAAACTCTTAAAATCAACTAATATAGTTTAAAATTTTGCATGTAATATAATTAAGTGAAGAATACAAAGAAATTTTTCTAGCATGTATATTATCCCTGGGAAAGGTGGATATTTCAAGGGTATTTTAAAACTCTTTCTGCAGGCCACTTCTGTTTGGTTTGGTGGGGGAAGAGGTTTTCAGACAGAGTCTCACTATGGCACTCGGTAGATGCCGTGGCATCAACAGCTTACAGCAACCTCAAACTCTTGGGCTTAAGTGATTCTCTTACCTCAGCCTCCCAAATAGCTGGGACTACAGGTGCCTGCCACAATGCCTGGCTGTTTTTTTCATTGCAGTTGTCATTGTTTTAGCTGACCCAAGCCAGGTTTGAACCCGCCAGCCTCAGTGTATGTGGCTGGCACCCTAACCACTGAGCTATGGGCACCGCCACTTCTGTTTGTTTTTAGGATATATATTTGATCACCTATACTAACAATTTTAGACTTCAGTTTACTTAAAGCTGGGCTATCTGTCCTTCAGTGTTTGCAGAATGGTAACTACCAGTGGTATAATTTCAAAAGTGTCCAAAAGAGCCTCTCCCTTCCTAGAACAATTACATTTTTATTTCAAAATATTGAGGAGGTACAAATGTTTCTGTTATATGGGCAGCTTTTATAATGCTTAGATGTGCGCTCTAGAACACTAACTCAGCTGCTCACTGAAATTCCTTTAAAAATATCGAGGAAGAGGAGAATGGGAAATCTCAAAATTAAGGTTTAAAATTAAAATGCCATTAAAGGAAATGACACCGTGCTTGCATTCACAGTTATGTATAAAGGGCTCACACCATTTTCCCTCCTGGAAGTACATTTTAATCATGTGACAATACGAAAGAGAGTGAGTTTGGGGCAATGAAGTTCTCACTGGCACCTTGGGAAAAAACAGCTTGAAGAGGTAGGAGGGAAGGGCAATTAGGACACTACAGATTTTACAGTTTTGCCCAGACCTGCCCCATTATTTAAGTATTTGCAAATAGATGCGAACTTTCATTTTCTTTGAAAATGAAATAGCATATAACAGAAATGATAATTACCAACTGTTATGACCTATAAATATTATATATAATAAAACTTTTAAAATGCTCCAAATATGTTGGATGTTTTCCCTGTTACAGGTAAAAATGTAAGACCAAGCTCAACTTTCTCACTCAGGAGGTAGTCATAAATACTAAAGAAATGTTTCATAGACTCTCCATAGTAAACATTAAAAAAAAATCAAGGTATTAATAGTGAAAGCATAAAGAAAATATCACCATGCTAAGTTAACTTGTCTTAGGGCACAACTTTTCCTAACAAGGATGGACAGCTGCAAAATTCAGTAATCAATCTACATCATAAGATTTAATTAATCTTTGTTGATATGAAAAATAATTACACATTTAATGTGCTATTGCAAAGGTGCGTTTAATCTCGCCTGCCATTTGACAGCAACATTTTTCTTCTAAGAATCAAAGTGGCTTTTCAGTATTAGGTATGTGCATAGCTTGAAAGATTAAGATCAGAATGGAGGTTTTTTTTTAAAAGGAGACTGTTGTAGTGCAGCAAAAACACTTTCATTTTCTGTAGATGTATTTCTCTCTGTGAGATGCTTCCGCCCCCCTCTCTCTCTTACAAATATTAATAAAAGGTGACATGGCAGAAGTGGAATTTGATATATTCCAGATACCAAATTATATTTTATATGATAAATAATACAAACTATGCAAATTCTTCTTAAGAGAGTTAAATATATTTGATGCCTTTAGCTATTTGCTGTATTTCTTTCAGTATAAATTGCTCCATGTAATTGCTGTGAATTCCATATTGTTCCTTTATGCCATGGTTGCTCAGAAATGAAGTGTGATCCATAAATTATATATGCCAGTTGGCTAGCCAGTATTACTCCTAGACAATTTCAAATAATTTGCTTGCCTAAGAGTCATTTAGTAAATAAAAGAACTCTTATCTGCTTGTTATTTGTAAAAAAAAAAAAAAAGTCTAGTAATATATCCAAGTTAGTCTTCTAATTGAGACTGACTAGAATGTCGTGTGAACTAATTGGTACTTTTATTAATATTAAATTTTACATCACTAGTGAGACTAAAATTACTCTAGCTTTTTGCTTAATTATAGGGCTTATTTTTTTGCTCCACCATTATTATGAAGACTAATCTTAGTTTATTTTTAGGTCTTGATTATTATACTCAATCTCCTCTTTCTTTCCTACCATGTCACTCAATTTCATAGTACATATCATTATAAAATACATTTTTAAATAAATCCATGAGCTTAGTCCCTACCCACAAAAGGAAGATTGGAACAGAAAACTGACCTGCATCTCTGAGTTCTCTTACTAGAATTAATTCCATCAGGCAGTTCCATAGCTATTGGAACTAGTCACTGCAGTGTGCAGAGTGGTGGAATCAGCAGGTCTTCCCCCCACTCACCCCCAAATCTATGATGTGGAGGTTCAGAGCAAGGCTCTGGAGTCAAGCCCAGGTCCGCATCCTGGCATTGTCATGTAGAATCTGCTTGACCCTAAAGAGGAGATTTAACCCCCTGTTCCTCTGTATCCACATGTCTGTCATAGGTATACGGATGATATGTGCTCTGAGCAGAATTTGTTGAGTCCTTATTATATGCAGGTCCTATCTAGGCACTAAGATAAAATAGTGAAAGACAGATACAAGAGCATCTGACCCTTGCCATAAGAATATTATTATCCCATTTCACAGATAAAGATGCACATCGGAGTTAAGTACTTTTCCTGTGGTGGCAGAATCATTAACCATTATATGCCAGAGTAGGAATTCTAACACAAGAGTCTAATGGTAGACCCACAGTCTTAACATTTCTACCGTGAAGATATTGGTCTCTTCAGTTACTGCCATCATATGCAAACACACTATTTTCCTTAGAACTTGCCTGGGAAATTGTACTTTACAGTTGCTGTTTTGAAAAATTGTATTTAATTTCATCAGAGAAAATATTAACTGCTTTTAAAATGCTTAATATGAAAGAAAATTATAATTTTCTAATAACATAGTCCTAATCAAATTATTAAATCAGTACCTGCTGTTTTTATTATTAAACCAGTTTAAACATAGTTTAGGCTGGGCACGGTGGCTCACGCCTGTAATCCTAGCCCTCTGGGAGGACAAGGCGGGTGGATTGCCTGAGCTCACAGGTTCGAGACCAGCCTGAGCAAGAGCCAGACCCTGTCTCTAAAAATAGCCAGGCATTGTGGCAGGCATCTGTAGTCCCAGCTATGCAGGAGGCTAAGGCAAGAGAATTGCTTGAGCCCAAGAGTTTGAGGTTACTGTGAGCTATGATGCCATGGCACTTTACTGATGGTGACAAAGTGAAACTCTTGTCTCAACAAAAATCTTTGAAACAAAAAAAAAATAATTTAGCTATTTAGTTTGTTTATATATTTTATATGCTATTAGAAATAAATATATGGATTTAATAAACAAATATTTAGAAAAAGTAAAGTAAAAATTACTAATTAAACTTGATTCTTCAAATAAATTCACATTAGTAAAAAAATTCAGTAGATTTTTAAAAAGTATTTAAAAACCATAAATGTTATGGCTAATTTTTAGAAGCATCACAAGAGTGGAGAAGCAGGAATCTAATGTACTCAATTCTAGTATGAAGACAATAGGTGACCTAGTACATGATGGGGGGTAGGGGAAGGAAGGAGCAGGACGAGGGGAGGGGATTGGGGGGTCACGGTGTATGACACACCTCTTGGGGGCAGGACACAATTATAAGAGGGACTTTACCTAACAAATATAATCAGTGTAACCTAATTCTTTGTACCCTCAATGAATCCTAAACAATAAAAAAAGAAGTGTTTTTAAATTTTTAGTTTTGTAGTTGCATATTGATTTTGCATTATTTAAAATAAGGGTTTCCTCACATTGCAAAAAGTCCTGCCAGTTTTCACTGTAGTGTACTCAACAGCGGCAGTCCCATTCTTCTACTCCCTATCTGTATGCAAACTATGTGAAGAGAGAATAACTTTTGAGGAACTTGCACATTTCCAAGATATAGTTTAACACGTTTCTTTACACAATGGGGATATAAAAATCAGCCTAATTTCTCAGCAAATCCAGCCTTGGACATTGAAGTTTTTAAACAATTTTTTTCTAAGTCATTCAGCTAGTCGCTTGGCTAAGGAAGTGTTTATTGCTCACTGGGGAGGTGGGGAGATAAAGCTGGGTCCTCTCAGTGTGCATTTGCTGCAGGTATCTCTTACGCTGGTTAATTGCACCTTGATGGAGACAAATGTTCGTTTGCCATTTGCCTCACTTCTCACCTGTGTGTGGATGTGAGTAGCATGGTACTGTGATTTATGGAGCTTTCAAGCAGATGTCATTGCAGTGGCAATTAATGTATGGTTCCTGCTGCTGTGTACAATAATTGCTCCTGGAAATTAGATATTATTCTTAATTTTCTTCCCCATTTGTCAGATACAGGTTTATTGTCCTAGCAGCCATGACGTAGCAAGTGGTCTGGCTGCACACTAGCTAAACTCATGGGCATGAGGAAGTGCCATGGTTCCAACCAGCCCCAAACTGTAATATGTGTAACGAGCTGCCCAGGATCCCTCACCAAACTGTGATGAATCCTGCCACTCTGACAACTGTGTTCTATTGAGTTACCTTTACAAGAACAAATGAGGGAAAACACAATTACATTTCTGGTTATATTTAGAAGAGTTTGTTAGAGTCAGACGGGAAATTGGAAATCTTGAAAAATGTTTGTAATAGTGAGAGAACTATTTTTTTTTTAATCCTTGAAAAAAATTTTAAAAACCCCACTGCAAATGTTTTTATTTGAAGATACCAGAATAATTTGAATTTTGGCTTTTTTTATCCTTTAGAATAATCTCCGTAGAATTACCAGATGATGCAAGACAGTTTGGAATTCAGTTCAGATGGTGGCAGCCGTACCATTCTTCCCAGGGAGAAGACGTATGGGCTGTTGATGAGATTATCATGACATCGGTGCTTTTCAACAGCATTAGTCTTGATTTTACCAATCTTGTGGAGGTCACTCAGTCTCTGGGATTCTACCTTGGAAATGTTCAGCCGTACTGTGGCCACGACTGGACCCTTTGGTGAGGATTTCATTGTCATTCCTGTTACAGTTTGCATTAGGACTTGAAACACGAGGGTAATTAGGGCACTCAGCACTTGGTCTTTTGTTGACAGGTGTTCACTGAACACGAACCCCTCCAAAAGTCAATGTGACAATCTACCAATAAGACGCCTTGGGAAAGAGAGCTGAAGACAAAATACAGATAGATTTAAATAAACACAAAATTTCATCATATTCATTAATCTTAAATTTTCACTTCCCACAATTACATATAAAATTATTAACCAAAAAGTGTTCCTGATTACAGTGACATACCATATTCTCCCTTCGTCGAGGCTCATGGTAATGACAGTGAAGCAGGAAATCACCCTGGTGACTATTTTAGTAAAATTTCTCATGAGTAGTTCTGTGTTTGTGCTTAATATAAAGCCCAAGAAGTTTTTTTCAGCCTTTATTTCTTAACTAAGATCTCCTTTTTAATCCATTTTATCAAGCTATATTGGACCAGTGACCCAGACAGTCAATGCTGGTGGGGTTTCAAGATTGTGAGATAGCCTAATTAATAAGGTACCCTTCACATATTTCCCCCCTGTGGTCACATGCAAATTTAATTATACAATAAACAGTCAATAACGAATTTCAACTGTGATTAGCACATCATGAACATGACCAGGATGACACAACGGTGATTTAGCAGGAGGTCAGGAGGTGGCTGCTTTACGGGGAACTCCCAGGAGGCTTCGCAGAGGCTCCCTGTGGATAGTTCAGACAGTGGACACGGTCTATTCCACTGACTGAAGGTGGAAGAACAAGGAGGTTCCAGCCACACAAAGACCTGGAGAAAGAGAATTCCAACCATTGGGAAGTTTGAGGTGCAGGGACCCCAAAGTGAGAGTGACCACAGCATGTTCCAGGACCAGAAGGGAGGCCAGTGGTTCTGGAGCCTGGCTAGTAACGTAGGAAACATCAAGGACACAGACCAAGACATGTGCAGTGGCCAGGCCACATAGGGTCTTCCAGGCCCAGAGGTCCTGGGTCAAGACTTAGGTCTGCACGATTCTAGAACAACAGCCTCACCACTGCATACTGCCCCACAACACGAGTTTCCTTTAGGACTGTAAACATAATCGAGGAATAATTGTCTAAGAGACTTTTATTTTCTATTGGGTCATAGTCAGATTAATTTAAGTCCTCCAGACGAATCTCACTGAAAGCTATTCACTGCCATTGCCTCCAGAGAGCATATCATAAATGACCCATCAGTGACCTTATCATAATTAGAGGTAAATTTTACACACTATTGCCCAGAAAATTACCTTTGATGGGAATCGTGCATGTACAGTCACATCTCACACACAGCAGGCAAAAATTCTAGCATCAAAATGACAGCTAATGGAATGGAAGTACAGCTGGTCACTTTTGCAGCAAGCTCTGTCAAGCTGGATAAAATGGAATTTCTATGTAACAAAGTAGGAAAGGTGCTGTCTTATGTGCTTTCTATTTGATAGCCTCGGATGCTTGTTTCTATGGATGTTCCTTCTTAGTCTTGGAGCCTTCAAAGGAAATAAAGGGGTAAAGCAAATAAGAAGATATAAAGATACGGACCAGAATGATTTTCTTTTTTAGGCTTCTGTGCTTCTGAAAATTTAGATTGGCCTGTATTAATAATGATTCAAACTGGTCATGGCCCACAAACCATATCCCTCAAATTGGTGTAGTAAGTTTTTTCCCTAACACTTAATACAACAAAGAGTCATACCACGAATGCAAATCCTATACCATGTTTATTTTCACAAATAGTTAACATCTGCTCAAATAAACTCCAGAGTTGCTGAGCATTTTAATTCAACACTCGGGTTGAAAGCATGATAACAGCAGTTTAATTTCTGTGCTTTGATCAAAACCCTAAGAACAATATTTTTTCACACAAGTATGATGAATATTCTTAACCTACCACTGCTTTAATTGGTGGAGATACATTTACTTTGTGAAAGTACAATCACGGTAATTATAGAAAAACCATAAGAAAATATAAATAATTGTGCAATCCTCATGGGCAACGTGAGCAGCACCGTAGGAGTTGTATTAACAACTACATGTGAGCAATCAATTTGACTTTCTGATCTGTGAAACGAAAAGGAGTTGTCTTGGTTATGAAACAGCAGAGAGTATACCCTGGTGGTGATAATGAGACTACAGAAACACATTAACCACTTTAATAAGGACATGAAGAATGCTCACCGCTCATTAAAATGAAACAACTTGTAAGATCTCAAACTGTTCCTATTTTCTCAGCCAATGAGTCAGAATAAAATCCCTTTTAATGACATTGTTTTCTCTCTGCTGCTGTTGAGGAATATATTGTCCAAGATTTAACATGAGATCACTTTAGAGATGTTTTTCAGAAATACTTGTTACAATATTGAATTTGAAGTGATGATACTGACCAACTATTTCTTAACAACCTCCCATCCTAAATGAAGCTGCTATTTTTCAGTGTAAAACCGTTGGAGTATGTTGTCCTATTAAGTAATTATTCTTTAAATGTATTTAAGTATGTGGCCTCGTTCTACCCTTCAATGACCTTGTTTCTCTCAAGGGAAATTTTGAAATGTATATGTGGTCTAGACAAACGGCTGGTGTTAAATTAATTATTGTTGGTTTTTCCCAGCTGTGAGTTCATTTGGTTCTCATTTTCTAACTCATGACTTTCCATGAGCATGGACTGTTGTTGCTGAGACTGTTCTCCAGGGAAAACTTGGACAATTGCTTTTTCCTTAGTCGAAGTACAGTCGATATACTGTAAATCACTTTCCAGCGTGTCATCCTAGAGTCCTTTTTTTTCAGTGGAGGAATGACTTGCTTTTAATTCTTTGGAATGCTTTTCTTTCTTCCACACAGAGTATCTGAAATCAGAACCTTTGTATGCTTTAGGTTAAAAAAAATAGTCCTTAAAGCCTCTTACACATATTTGAAGATCACTAAGGAAATCATTCTTATTGAGGCTTATTAAAGATTGTGTGTAACTAATATTATTAGTGATAATACCAAGGGACATTAATATATTAGCATTCCTCTGTCTGATCTAATTAACTAGATACCACAGGTGGGAGGGACATTGCCGTCATATTATGTAGAGTTTTGGTTTTAAAGTATGCACAATTATGAGAGGATAGTTGTCATAGAGTATTAGAATGAGCCATTTTTTTCAAGTTAGTTATAGTTTGATAGAAATGTAAGCTTTGAGGTCACAGACTTGAGTTCAAATTCTGGCACTACCACTTTGAAGCTTGGAAAATCAAAGCAGGAAAATTTGAACAAATGAGAGATTTGAGCAATATGCTTTGATATAGCTGTTTTAATAAAGAAGGTTGCATCAAAGCAATTTTATCAACATAGGAAATAACTGAGTTTTCTTACTAAATAATGTAGAGCAGATAGCTTTGCTCCACTTCTTCCAAGGTCTCCCACCTATCTTTAGTCTTTTATCCCTTCCATGACTGGTGCCATCTCTAACCCTTATTCCAACTCTAATCCTTGCCCTATTTCTGAGCCTCACTCCATTGCTAGCCCCTAATAATGGGCTAGCAGTTAGTTATAAAATGAAAGCACCAGTCTTGGGCTTTCTTTTGTAATCTCCAAAACAGTGGTTCTCAACTTGTGGGTCGCGACCCCTTTGTACCAATGAAAATACATCACAGCATTAGGAAGGTTGAGAACCACTGCTCTAGAAGATGACACTTTAGTGATTTCATTTTTAGGGTGTTTTTTTTTTTGTAGTTCCATATTTTTTTTTATCTTTACTAAATCATAATTGTATACATTGGTACAATCATGGGGCACAATGTGCTGACTTTACATACAATCTAAAATATTTTCATTGAACGATTTAACATAGATTAATGTTTTTATGATACTAGCCTATTGCCTTGGTGACATCGGTAAATAAGCCTGTTAAAAGTCTCTAAGGCTAAGAGTGAGGTAGACTCTAACATGACTTAACTGGGCCATTGGAGCAAGCTCCTACCTCATGTTCTTCTAGAAGGCAATAGAATGAGTGCTCTAAAATAC